>JAQFVV010001444.1:0-69785 GCA_028023455.1 Epiperipatus broadwayi
ACCTTATTCGTATTTAAAATTTGAGCTAGTGAAATATTTTAATTTTAATACTGAATATTTTAGTTATTAATTATTAACTGAGATAGAACCCGTTTTATTTTATATCATATACTATCTGGAAGTGGAGATGCACATAGACAAGGTTAGAATTATATATATATATTAGAAAATATGAATTAACGATTAATGGGTTCATAATTTTTGTCATATTTAATCGAAATATATTGTTAATGTTCCAAAAATGTTTATTATCTTGGAGCCTTTAGTGATTGAAATTTAAAAAATCCCACCCTGGTCACAGAGGAATAATTAATTAGTTTTTCATTTTTAAGAGATATCCCATCTTGGAAGTTATTGTTTTCAACTACCTACTGACTTTTTATCTAAGTTTAGTCAAAAATTCTTCAGACTTTTCCAGTTTGTATTATTTAAAATTATTTTCTTTAAAAAAATTATATAAACGGAGGTATTTTTTTTTACAACAACATTAATTATGGATTAAATAATTACTTTTAATATGGAAAGATTTAAAAGAATTTGTTAAAAAATATAAACTTTGAAAATTATAATGAGTTATCATATCTTTTTTTAATGATAATGTTAACATTTACATTTAAATTAACTTTATACTTTACCGTATTAAAAATTTGGAATAGTTAAAAGGAGTTTATTTTAAAAACATTTTTGTTATAATCGGATTAAGAATTTACTATAGTTTTATTGTTTATGAGAATTTAATATAAAGTATACATGTATACACATATTTCATTATATGTAAAATTTACATAAACCACTCATAGAAAAATATTGTACACAATTTAATATTAATTTCCTCATACCTGTATTTTTAGTATTACATATATGGATCTTTCTCTTTTTAAAAATTACATATATTTATTATTCTATTTTTTATTCTCTATATCAGTGTAATATTTATGAAAGGCATAAACATGTAAAATTCTCTGGTTTTTACGACCTAAAATATTTTAATTGCTACAAATTAAGAAATCTGCACTAATTTTTAAAGATTTCAAAATATCTAATAATGATAATTCCTTTCCCGATAATTTTATATATAATTATAGTTATATTTGGTATAAGTGTGAGGAAGAAATTTCTGATAGCTTATTTATTGTGTTCTCTGATATTAAGAAAAAAATCAACTTCATTGTTTTTCTGGATTTAACAATTAGTTCTTTCATATCCAAATCAAAACTGGATACTGAAAAGATTCAGGGAATTGTTATAGTGGTGATTTATCTGATTTGTCTCAAAAACATCAAATGTTCTGGCATAGTTTTTTTATTTGTCATGTTTGAAATTATCTAAGTTTGATGCGGAGATTTTTCATACAGTAGGTTTTGGTTTATATATATATATATATATATATATATATATATATATATATATATATATATATATTCTGACCTTGCTCTCGTGCATCTTCACTTCAGAATAGTATATGATATGAAATAAAACGGGTTCTATCTCAGTTAATAATTAATAACTAAAATATTCAGCATTAAAATTAAAATGTTTCACTAGCTCAAATTTAAAATACGAATAAGGTTCAGTTTATAAAAATAAATTAAATAAATATTTAATATTTTCATGAGACTTGAAGTGAAAATACAGGTGACAAGATAGATTACATTGAGCCAATATCCCACAAGATACTACCTCAGTGGCATAAGAACACTATCCCCCTTTTATTACTATTTCAAATAACAAACTCATAGTATTCTTAGACTTTAATAACTTCTACTCACTAAGATTAAACCAATAATTAAATCGTAATCTTCTATTTATAATAATCTAGCTCAAATAAAATAATCTCAGGTTCATAAAGTTTACTCTAAGTTAATTTAAAAATACGGTAGTAAAATATGAGAAGGGATTTTATGTCATAATTTACTACACTTAAACTAATAATAATAAATAACAGTAATAATATTCTTCATTGTTTAAGTAATTCTGTATAACTTTTCTTTTTACTATAATTTTATTACCATAATAAAATAATGAAATAATATAATATGATCTTATATCTTAATGCAATGATATAATAAATACGTGGTAGCATTTTAATAATCTGACAAACAAAATATGTGTGGCAACTGATAGCATATAATCTAATATAATATTGTGATAACTGATTTATGACCAATAAAATAATGTAAGATTATGATTATTTAATTATAATGAATACCAATAAAATATTTAAAATTCTTAAAATAATTCTCTATTTATCTTTTGTGCAAAATTATATATTTGTTTCGATTATTATGCATATATCGTGATTTCAAGCAGCGATGTGGAGAAATAAATAACTAGGACACAAAATTTTTGAAATAACAAAATTTAACAAAGTTTATTACTAACAACAAATAAATAAACAATTTATTTACACTATTTACAGTGGTTATCCTTAACTTTTTTTACTTTACAGTTTGATCTACCGGGTTATAAAAAAAAAATAATTTATATTTCAATTATATATCTTTATTTAGATTTAGGACAAAATTTTTAAAAAAAATGTTACTATTTGGTTTCTCATTATGGTTAACTTATTACAAATATATTTATCTACTTTATTAGCAACAGCATTTTATCCTTAATATTATTAAACTATCTTATTTTAAAAAATTCATACTTAGAAAACATTCTATAGAAAACAAAATTTTATAATGAGTATGGATTTCTCAAAATATTAAAAAAAATTTCATCTTGCAAAGTCAAAGATGTTACACAAAATATTATCCAAAATTCAGTACTAGATTTTAGTATTTATCACACAATGTTTACTAATCATAATATATTCTTCTTTAAGCCTTACTTTAGTATGATATAAGTGTAATCATCAATATATTTCTATTAATCAATAAACAAAAAATATACTATGCATATTGTTTACATAACTTACTTTGTACTATTGTATTTTAAAAATATGCAATACTTATTTTTCTCTTAAAAAAAAATAATACTAAAGCATTTAAAATTGTTATCACTTTAAAGAAAATATCTTTGTTTAGATACTTTATTTTAAAAAAATTTATATTTCATTTCCGAAATAAAATTCAAAATATATTCTATGATTCTTTTCTTTCCTTAGGATACTCTGGATCTTCAATTTTAAGTTATAATGTCCTATTCCTTCTAAGCAAATAAACCATTGTTATACAAAACAATAGCATAACCTAAGTTCTAAATTATTTATCATTTCTCTTAAACATATCTTACTGAATGATGCAGTTACATGAAATAAAGATAGCGAAAACAGATGCATAGGATTAAGGAAGAAAGCTAGAGTATTACTCTTAACATATCTCAAAATCATGGTACAGTGCGAAGAGGTATGACATTTATCTGCCCAATATCCTCTAGTACAGGGATGATGTTAAAGCTATTTCTTCAGCTTTATTAGAACATCAAATATTTAAAGAAATATAAACACGGTCCAAATAAAATGTGTATCAGTCATAGGGCTTTGTTAACTATGCTGATATTCACATAAAGACTAAATATTATTTCCATTCCTTATAACATCCTATTTCTTAAAACATCATCTTGGTTTCCTGTTCACTAAGTGCTTCCAAGCCACTATCTCAACATTATTTCTCAAGATTTTCCACACATTTTACATCGATAAATAACTATCTGCATTTGCAAAACAATAAATAAAATTCATTAATAGTTAAACAATCTAGCTATCCCATAAGAAAAGTTGCTTACTTCATTGCTCTGTATGTTTAATCATATACAATCTACTTAGACAATATTTGAATATCCTAACATGAAAATTTTAAAAGAATCACATAATTATTTGTTATGTTGGATTATATCACTAATAAAATAAAAATAAAAAAAAAATTGTCGTATGCATATTTTCAAATCAATCCTATCTCATAATGTTTTTTAAAATGTTGTATGAAATGCGGTACATATAAGTAAAAAAAAATTTTACACTTCATTCTTCCAATTTATGGATGATCTAAAGAAAACAAAAAAAATATACATTATAAATTATCAATAGTTATTATTATTACCAATAACCTTTATCTAGTCATCGTGTTCAGTAGGCTTCCTTTATCCACATGAGCATTGCAGATATAAAAAAAAATTCACACCCATGCACTTTATATTAAAATATTTTTAGCTAAATTATTAGATTGTTATATTATAAAATTTTAATATTAATAAATTAATGTTTTTTTATGTTTTTCCTAATCTTATATAAAAATTTAGATTTAAACTAGGTTAACAAAATAAAAGAAATCAAAACTATAATTACATATTTTCTTGACGATAGTTCCTGATAAGTCCAAAATGTTTATTATTTTCTCTAGAGTTTTTTAAAAATGTTCTCCTCTAAGCGCGTTAAAGTTTAAAATAAAAATAATTATTAATCCATTTAGTAAAATTTATAGAAAATAATCCTTGGTTTTAGTATTTAGGATGATAATTATTAAATCATAATATTAATTAATGCCGTGAAGCTTCTTAATCTTCTCTACCAATATTCTCTGTGTATCCGATGCATCAATCCATCTAATTTAATTTTAAAAATATTCGATAAACTTTTAAGTACTATTTGTATTTCCATGGATCCATCTTTTATTTAACTATATGTTCACTTTTTTTATATATTTTTCCTTCTTGATAAATTTAAACTTTTGTTTGGTATTTTTTTATAAATCTCTTTTAAAAATAATAATAATAATAATAATAATAATAAAACTTCAAGTACTTTTAAACAAATCTTTTCTAAATACATTTTAAATAATTCGAAGAATGGATATTTTAATATCAAAATGCTTCTGTAACATATTTTCCTGGGTTCTTTATTTAATTCTTGAAAAATATTTTTAAAAAATGTTACCTTCAGAAAGGATATAACATTTTATTCCTTTGAATATCATACTATATAAAATAATTCATGCAATATATAACTATCTTATTACCATTTAAAAATAAATCTTGGATAGGCTTATAAATAATAATGTGTCTCCAATTTTTTCATTAGACTCCATATGATGTCCGAGCTATGGTTTTTTATGTACCAAAACAGTTCTTCGGTGAAATATTAATAAAGCTGTATCAATAAATATTCCAAACATTTTTTCAGCATTACAATGTCTATCCATTTTATTCCACAGTATATCCATTTTTTATTGCGAAGTTTAGGTTAAACTTTTTAGATAAAATACGACTGATAAAGGAACTTTAAAAATTTAACAAAGCATGTTAAACGAAATTATTAAAATATTTTTTAGTTTACACTCTCTTTTTTTGAAAGTTACTTTTAAAATTTTTTTTTTTTTTGCAAATAAATTATGAGAAAGTACTAAAAAAAATTGACTAAAATAAAAAATTTTAAAATACTATCTTTTTGATAGTTATAATTTACCTTTCTCCAGTTTCAATACATTATTAATCTCCCCCTATATACCCCCGTGCAATTCATATTTATAGTCTGTAAGAATACCTCTTTTGATTGGTTGATTCTTACTTTAACTTGAGAACAAATTTACATATTTTTAGTTTATAGTAGAATTGAATTTCAAAATTAGAAATTATGACGTAATAAAATTTAAAAATATTATTTAAAATATTATTTAAAATATTACTTTTGAATCAATTATTATTTTATTAAAACTATTTAAACATTTAAAATAACTTTGAAAATAACATTTAATAACTTATTCCATTTCTTAATATTCAATTTATCTATTTTTATTTAAATAAAATATTTAATTTTTATATTATGAATGTATTCATCTTTATTACATCATTTAAGCATGTTATACGATAGTTAACTTAATGTTTAATACTATTTACTTTTATGATAGGCAATAATTCTATCCAATCCTATACTGCAATTTCAAAATATTTTAAACTTTGTTATTAATTCAAACAAGCAGGGTGTGAAAGTATATAGTATACAAGTCACATGATTAATAACTTTGACAGACGATTTTTAATCTATTTCTCTGCCTAGACTAATAAAATTTATACACTTATTATATTATATAAAATAATTATAAAAATTTGGAAGAATAATTTAGAAAATATAGAATTAAATATAATTCTCACCATCATAAAGTTTATTTTTAAAATGTACGATATTAATTTTTGCTTATTAAATATGATTATAAATTTAAACATAGCATTTATTGACTATAAGTTTTAAACTATTAAAATCAAATTTATTAAATATACTTTTAATTTTTATAGCTATGTTATTTAATATGGCCAGCTTTTACAACCATATGAAACAATATTTAAAGCTTTACATAACTATTTTTAAATAATTTTATATACTACGTATTCTCTTTAGCTTCAAATTGTACATTAAAGATATAATTGACTTAATGCAATTACCATATTAAAAGAACATATTCTAAATTTAAAATTTTTAGTAATTGACTGTTTATAAACTATTACTGACCTATAGAAAAGGGCACAATATATATATATTGTAGACTTTCTATTTTGCTACATCATTATTACGATAGAATGACAGCCTGTTAAGCTAATTGCGCAGACGCTGTGAGAATGTTATTAATAAATGAATACCTTCGAACAGCCACATGATATAGTATTTGTATAAGAGTAAAAAGGAATCCTCTTACCCTTACGACTCAAATGTTTATATATGAGCAAATCTAAAGTAGTTGTAACGAAGGCGTGACCACATAATAGTCACTTTAAATTACTATATATAATGTCTGTATGAATGATGCCGATGAAATTTTCTAGAATTTACTAAATGCCACTCTAAACGAAACTAAATCATATACATGAATAAGCATTTATTTTATAACGTCTTGCGTGCGATTATAATTACGATAGAATGACAGCCTGTTAAGCTAATTGCGCAGATGCTGTGAGAATGTTATTATATGGTTGTAAGTACTAATCAATTTTAATAAAAAACTTAAATTTTTGATAATGATTAGTAAAAGCCTGTTATTTACTTTGTAGGTGAAATTAAAATATACTATTTCTGCAGTATTAAACTTGAGTTAATTTTTTCTAAAATATAATTTATAAGTTATAAAGTTGAAATAGAAATTGTGCTATTTATTTTAAAATATAAGTAAATTATAGTTAAAATCATATAAGTTATTTTAAATTAGTAGTTATAATAATTAAAGTTAATATTTTTATAATTATTAATAGTCAAGTAAAAATTTGATATTTATTTATTGTTTTAAAATCATTTACTTAATAATAAAACAATTGACAAATGAGGTGTGTGTCAATAGGTGTGCACACACAGATTCATTTAATATCAAATTAAATTTACTTCCTGGTATATTTTTAAAAAAGCATTGATTGTAAGTAATAAATGTTATATTTTTATTAAATCAATTTCATAAAAAGTTTATAAAATCAATAATTATAATAATAATGTAAATCGTAAACTTTATATATCAAAATTTAAGTTTAAACAAAGTGAATATTATTATTAAAAATTAATTTAAATTAATCATTATTAATATTAAGAAAATAATCCATGACTCAATTTTTTAAACTTGTAAATTGACTATTTATAGTTTTTGATTTTAGGTTTTAAGTGATGTTTTATTGCTAAGACTACTAATATATGGTTTGGTTGAAGATCTCTCAACTCCATATAGATATTTGAGTTAGATAGCTGGGTTTGAAGACATGTAGATGTTTAAATTTTTTAGAATTTCTTCTCAATAGTTAACTCTTAGATAAATGCTGGCTTTGGCTTAATATTTTTAGACCTAATGTCTGAAGTTACACTAGTGACTCAATAAGGAGTGCAAAAGCATGAAACAATTGGTCTGGGATTTGGGTGTGCTTTCTGATAGACATATTTTAAATGCTTTTTTTTTCTAGCATTTTATCAACAAAGCTTGTTAGAGCAATTAGCACAGCACTTTGTTTTTATTTACCAACATAAAAAATTGAGTCATATGATAAATGACTTTTATTTTTAAGAAAATATTAATTTTATAATATTAGTTAAAAGTGTAGACAAATTAATTAATATTCATTTTGTGCCAGATGTCTGGAAGTAGTTAATCAATCAGATATTATTAAGATTTTTTCCTATAAATGTAGTATGAACAGAGCAGGTGGTAGAGAAAAAAAATCAAGAAAAATTTTCAAGGAATAAACCATAGTCCTTTTATCTTAACAATTTTAAGTGCAAATTTATTAAAATCATATTGCTTTAACCTTAAAGGTAATATTTATAACTTTAAAAAACATGAGATATACCTTAAGAAGGTTACTTATTACTTTTGTTATGGAATAAGAAGACAAACTATCTTCAATGGTATACTACAAGAGCTAACTATAAACTTGTGGTAATGGAAAGAAGCAACATTTTTTAAACAGATAAAAATGTATTTTGATAAAAAGAAACTTGCAGTTATCAAACCATTTTGCCTACATAAAATGCGAAGAAGTTTAAGGAATTTGTTTTTATTAATTTTCATATGCAGAATGATACAAAACAATTTCTACTAACTTTTATCATTAATAATGATAAAGATAATTAATTCTATTTATTTAAACTAGTGACATTTTTAGATATGAATTTATTAATGACTTTATTAGAATGATAAAGGTCTAAAAGAAGACAGATATAGAGCAGACTAATTTTTATTAAAAGTTTATCTACTAACTGTAATTTTATTTATGTATTAGTAATTGTATTAACATGTCAAATATGGATTATTCAGAAGTTAAATCTAAGAACTTTATAATTCTACTAGCAAATATTTTGAAGTATGCAGAAAGATAAGAAACATTTTAAAAATATAATAAATGTCTTTATTAAACAATAAAATGCATATTTACTAAATATGAAGGAATTTTTTCTAATGATATAAAGAAGTATGAACTTTTGATACAAGAATTTATTATTATTATTATTGATAAATAACTTTTATTTGAATTTTTCTTCATATTTGCAATTATGCTAAAGAATGGAGAATAGTGCAAAGGGTAGAGAAGGGTAGGAAGAAATCTCTTTTAATTAAGCAACAGTTGATAAAGATGGTCATCATAATAAGCAATACTCCTGTGGAAAATATGCTGTTATTTAGTTTGAGTTAAAGAAAAGTTTTTGATTTTATTATTTAATTATATGAATTATAATTTTTAAGTTAGTATTAAGTGCTAATAATTATTTGTTTAATATGATGTTATTTTTTTTTAGATTTAAATATTTTAGATTTTTTTGTATAAAAAAATGACAAGAAAAATCAAAATTTTTCTTTAATCTTGATTATAATTTTATAATGTAAAAACAAAATTATATCTATAAGAGGGTCCTCGATAATAATTATAAATTATTATGATTAAAGTATCTTTATTTTTTTAGTTTAAGATATTGGTATGGAATTTTTCAACTAGGAATCAGATAAAATAAATATATGTAATATTTATTATGTATGTATTTACATAAAAGTTCATGATATAGGAGTGAATATATTTTTTATAATCTTAATATGAGTACATAAGTGTAAGTATAATTGATCTCTGAATAAATTAAAGGTAACTGACTTTTTATATTTATAATAAATTATATCATAAACGATTTGTTTGTTTTTCATCATTTTGGTATGTGTAAAAGTATAAAAAGGTTAAGAATAAGTTTGGATATTATTTAAGAAATAGGGAATAATATTTATGTGATGTTATGTATTTTATAAAAAGTGTTAGATTTGAAGTAGTTGTACAGAAAAGTAGAAATATTGTAGTGATATGAATGACCTGTTTATGTTAAGTTTGATTGGTATAAAGTAAGTTAGAATATTTGGGATAGATGGATAGTGACATTTTTTCAAAAATCTGTAAAAGCATAAAATAGAAGCCAAGATAGAAATTAAGGTAGACATAAAAAATGTGGCCTTAAGTTACAATAATCCATAATATCATTGTTTCTTATAATTTTATAAAATATCTATCCCACACTTGTAATCCTAAAAATTGTGCTGGTATATACATTGTATTAAAGGAGTGTAGATTTAAGCAATGGTAAGAGTTAAACTTTCAAATGATGATAGAATAAATCCATTTAATGCAAGAAGAATAAAGCATAAAATAAATAGTATGCTAGAAGAATGTAAAAATAAAGATTTTATGAATGTTTTATCTGATATTAGACATCAAAATTACAAAATGAATGTTTGTAGTTGAATAGTTATGTTATTGAAATGAAAACCTGATCATTATTCTTATTATTGTCAGCAGTATAATAATGTAGCATATCTTAATGAATATTTAAATGAACAATTGTTTATTTTATAACAAATAATATATATATATATATATATATATATATATATATAGAAATAGTATAATAAGTTATAGAGTTATTATTAGATCATAATATTATAAGAAGGGTAAAGGTAAAGTAATGATAATATAAATGAATATGTTTGTGAATGTATTAAAATACAAATTAGATATTTATTTTACATAGTGCTATGTTTATAAACTGTAATATTAATAATCAGTGATTAATCTAATGTACATGCACTTTGTGGATATTTAACTGTAAATGAATACTCTCACTTTCCAAACATAAGATAAAGTCTTTGTGAAAAGATAGATGAATCCATCTATCTTTTTAACCCAAACATTTATGTATGGGAAAATCTTAAGCATTTGGAAATGAGATATTACAGTTTATAAACATATCACTATATAAAATAAATATTTTATTACATATGTTTAATTTCAAATAAGAAAGACTCATCGTAAATTCTAGAATATCCCACAAGCATCATTCATTCAGGCATAGTAAAAGTAATTTAAAGTGATCACTTAACATCTTTACACTCTCATTTAAGATTTGCCCATACATAAATGTTTGGATTGAAAAGATAGAATGAATCCATCTATCTTTTCACAAAGACTTTATCTTGTGTTTAGAAAGTGAGAGTGTTCATTTATAGTTAAATATGCACAAAGCGTATGTGCATTAGATTAATCGTGATTATTAATATTAAAATACAAATTGTATATTTTATTGATATATTTTAATATGAAAATATTAAGAAGTATCTTGATATTCACAGTATTCACAAATTCAAGTATGGAATATACAACATCCTAGTTGTAAATAATTTTAAAGTGAAGTGTAAATTATTTATTTTATTCTAAGTATTTTGTTAATATTACCTTTTTTTTAAGTTTTGTGTAATATGTTAATTTTTTTTAAAATAAATATAAGATATATAAATTTTTCTTAAATTTTGTAGTACTACTGTAATAAAATGTTAATGTTATTTTTACAATTAATAAGGTATTGAGAGTCTCTTTTTTTGTTTTTCAAGTCATTATCCATCATCCTTACCACACATATATTGTAATAATTAAAGATATTTGATATTATTACACATAATCTAATATAACATAATAAATAAATAAAAATATTGTGCTTGATAAAAATATTTGATGTTGTATTCAAAATATTAATTAATACAATTTTTTCTTCATCTTACTCAATGATCATAATTAAAACTGATAACTACTATGTCATATAAATGAAAATGATTGGATTATAATTAATATTGATCAGTATTAATTAATAATTTTAATTTAGTTTTTTAATCAATTTTATAAGAAAATTAGTTAATTATTTTGAAAGAGAAGAATTAATTAATATATATTGTTTCTTAATTACGTTTGGTTATATAAATTAATTATTTGTTGTAAGAAACAATAGTTACCTGAGATGTTGATTAAGTTAAGGAATATTAATGAAAAGTGAAATACAATCATTTTATTAAATAAATGAATTTTATATTGTGTCATAATTAAATTTAACATAGGACATTTTAATATTAAATACAATTTACTTAGAAATAATAGTCTTTGCAAATATTCATCGGATAAATGCAAAAATATTGAAATATATTCGAATGAATTGTTAAATGTTGGCTACAATTATAATCATATAAATAATGTTATTAGAGATTTTAATACAAAATATAAAAATAAAAATTTTAATAATAATATTGATTCTTCTGCTAATAAAAAAATATGGATATCAATCCCATATATTTCAAATGATCAAGTAAATTTTATAAGAAAAATTTGTAAAGGTATATATGATATTGCATTTTACACACCTCCTACATTAAACAAATTAATAAATAACTCGAAAGATAAAACCTCATTTATAAATAAAAATTGTGTCATTTATAAATGGATATGTAGGTGCAGTGGTGGATATATAGTTGAATCTAGATGTATGTTGGAAAAAAGAACTAAAGAACACTTGCTATTATTAAAACGAGTTCAGAAATTGGAACAAAATTGCATAGTAGATAATAATATTTCAGCATCTGTTTTTTACAACCATAATAAATCATGTTTATGGTTTTGACTTCAATTTTAATAATGTAAAAATATTGCAAATTGAAAAAAATAACAATAAAAAAAATAAAAGAAACTATGCTAATATACAAATATAAACATGACTTAATTAATAGGCAAACAACAAACTTTAAAATCACAGAATTGTGGAAAAGTCAGCCTTTCAAAGTTTTACTTGACAAAGATTACTGGGATAATCAAAAGTACTCCTAAGTGGATAAATAATTTTAATTATTTAGTTACTGTATTTAGAAATATTTAGTTCTATAATTACATATATATATATATATATATATATATATATATATATATATATATATATATATATATATATATATATATATATATATATTGTAACCTCTGCTCTCTTCACCTATCACTTTATGTACAAATAAACACCCTGGCACCAATTCTATGCAAGATAGAACAAATTTATAATCCATTGTGTCTCTGTCTATTGATAAGATTCTTATGCTGCTATTACTCTATGGCTTAGCACAGTTGCAGGTTATAGGGTATGGTGGTCATCTAGGATGCAGATAATGTTGATTCAATTATATTATAAGCATCTATTAATTAACAAGGGCTATTGTGAAATTGATAATCATTACAATAAAAAAGTATAGACAATGATGAGGATTGGATACCTTTTGCCTCACATCATTATCTATTCTAAACAAGGTAAAAGCATATTTTGGCACTGCAATGTTAAGAACTGTTAAATCTATATTGTTTAAATAAATGGCACATACTATATGTGTATGTGGAAATGGTCAATCAAATGTATATGCTAAAAAAGTCCATAGGGGATCTTATTTCAACAAAACATTTATTACAAGAAAACATTATTTTACAACATATCGATGATGATTTTAACATTACCTTTACATTAGACACAGATTTGATTAAATAACGTTAAATTATATAATTGTGTACACTTAATAGTTGAAGACATTTCCTCCTATTTATTATCTTATTTACATTTATCACTCTATTTGCTCATTTACCAACAAATAAACAATAAAAGAAAATTATACATTTACAATCCAATGTTAACTACTTCAGCTTCAAGCCACCATATTGAACTTTTTAAAATACTGGCCTGATACACAATTTTCACAATAACTTCAGTTTGAATTATGTTAGAGCAAAAACAATTACATTGCTAGAAACTAGAAAAACTAAGGAAAACAATAAGCATAAAATAAATAGTGATAACTATATAAAAAATAAGGAAAAAAAGAAATTTTCACAACCGAAATAATTATTATTTTATTGTTTGTTCATAATTTGGAAATTAACATTAACTAAAATGCAAATTACATCTTCAGTGATAATTTCTTTGTATTCCTCACAAAAAAATCTTTCTAAAGATATATAATAAGTCTTACCTGAGATAATCCATAGCTTTACAATGTCCGAAAATGTTCCTATAAGAGTTCTTCATTTTTATCTTCTACCCCAACTGTTGCAAATTGTCAAGGCGCCTGGAAGAAAAGAGTTCTCCCTAATAAAAGATAAAAAATAAAAAAATTAAAATTCTAACAGAATATAAAAATAATGAAGGAAGTGGAAAATTATTACTTACCATTATAAATACAATAAAAAAATAAAATGTCATCATCATCATCATAGTACAGGTATATGTATATTATAAAAGTGGTGTATATGTATGAATCATGAAAGTTCTGCTAATGGTTATGGGAAAACTCAAAAGCCTGTTAAACAAGATGCACTATTTTGATTTTAGACTTTGGATAAACCAACCTTGTTTATAACATCATCATCATCATACTGAATAATCATTGCCAATACAGAAAACAATTTACAAATTTCTCATTTCAAGAGGCAGACAATGATTACTAAAAAGGTTCTATGGCAGATATTTATATAAAAAATGTTTATATTCTACCTCTTCCAAGATACGTCTTCCAGAGAAGCATACCTGTTCATATATGCTAATATAAATATGCAAAATATTTCATCATGCCAGATCTTGTTTACCAATTGGAAAAAGTAATCAGTAATGAAGCTGAAACAAAATTCTAATAAGGAAGGCAATCAGGCAGTCATATGCCTATAAAGTATAAAATGAAGTTAGTAAAAAAACAAGTTAATAAAACAACAAATAAAAACTAAATTAGTAAAACAAAAACAATGAAAACCATGTTAGTAAAACAAAAATTAGTAAAAACAGAATAAAAAAAATTACTGCATTATATACAATCAATTTGCTAGAGAGGAATAAATTGTAAATAGTCTTGAATCAGTGTGTCAACCATTCATCCATTGTGCTGGTAGCTAAAACAAACCAACAAAAAAAAAACAATAATAAAAACATTACCTTTCATATGTGCTACCTATCACAGAGTAAAAAATCAGTCAGTCATTTTTCTTGAGTGGCATATTTATTAGTTTCTCCGATAATAGTTGATAAAAGTTTTTTATCAAATAACATTAAAAAAAAATCTAAAATTGAATACTTACCTACTATAGAAAACTTCAAACCTGGAGTTTTAGTAAAATTCTCTACATTCACAGGTTTGCAGGTTACGTTCGGACACAGATTACTGTTACTAGATGAAGGGCCTGGCCGATTGATATCGTTGGGAACACTTGTTGATGGGCCTGGTGTATTGATATCATCCAGAAAAGCACTCGTAGTTTTTTCTTTTTGGCTGGTAAAGGAGTTTCTTCTTCTGATGACGAAAAATATTCTTCAAGATCACTACAACTAACACTATCCTCGGAGTCAAAGGGCTTAGATGGGACAAATTCATCACCGCTGGAATAATCCGTATCAGAGGCCATCATGTCCCGTTCATTTATTTTGCGTACTTTTGTTTCCGTTAATCTAACAAATTGTGAAAAAAAATTTTAAAAAAATTGACCTTATTCGCAAAAAAATTAATAAAAATTTTATTTTTTAACTTACAGAAAAATGGCGACTACCTACGAAAAGAGGAAAAAACGACGAAGAGAATTATGGTATAGGCGCATGCGTAGTCCTTATAGTTTTTCCGTAATTTCAAACAGAAAAACGAACTTCAACAAACGAACATTAACGAGCGCAATCATCGCCGATAAACCGGAAGTAGTTAATACATCTATTCTCATTTGTGCTCTTAATAAGCCAAAACAAACAGTACCAAATAATCAACTGATGCTATAAAATTATTTCTGGATATCTTTAGGTTAATATTTACTATATAAATCCAAGTGACAGTTTTATTTCCCTTTTTTATTAAATAGAGTAAAATTTCCATATGCCTACAAATGTATATCTATAATATGATACTTAATATTAACTTTATTAAATTAGCTTTAAATAAAATAAATTCTATAATATACTATTATGCTCATATTGGGAGGATGAATTATTATTCATAATAATGAAATAATGATAATATCTACCATAATCTGTCAAGTTACTCAGAACTCGCAATTCTAATGATGGTTTCTTTCTATTTCCTTAATTTAATCATATTTCCGAGTGTGTGATTACAAACACAAAGCATTTATTAATTATTTCTCTATCGGAATACGGATGGTGCAGCAATTTAATCTTTAAATTAATAATCTTATTTCAAGCATTTTATAGAAATCCATAAAACATTTATCTGCTATAACCAACATATATTTTCTGACAATAACTATGCCCAAACGAAAAAAGAGAGGGGAGTGACAATAAATAAACATTCCCATATACGTGTGTGAGGATTAACCAAAATCTCCAAATTCAAACTTAATTCTTCAGTAAACATCTACCAGCTTTTATGACACAAATGTCGAGAAAGTCAGTGGACTTATCATCAATCAATGGAGCATTTGCCACTTCATTTAGGAATTACATATATCTCAGCATATATTATTAAACCAGAAAATCTACCACCACTCATGGCTCAACAAATAAGTAACCATGGAGAGCATTGCTCAATCCACATATCAAAATTACCTTTCAACTGCTTCTTCATCCAAATGTACTCAATGCATTTCATATATAACGAATTTATAAGCAGACAAACTCTTAATTCTTCATCTTCCTTTAACCCATGGCACCAAACTAAAACTGATAAAAAAAGTACAAATTTGGTAAATAGTTTACAATCATGCACACACATAACCTAAATCAAACAGTCACCAAAAGATAATAAATTACATAAATAATACCATCAGTCATTCCATCGGATTTACTCCAGCACAATGGAAGGCTGGGCCCAACGTTAGTCAAAACACCACTGGCAATTGACCAAAAAAAAAAATTAACAGAAAAAGAGACCAAGATAAGGCTTGTATGCATTTAAACCAAATGGCCAAGCTGCAGGGCCAGTGAAGAAACCCTCATCCACATGCATTTCAGGTAGGGGATCGAGTTTGGGGGTGAGTACCCAGAGCCAGCAATGTAACCAACAAACAATTCAAAAAAATTGTCCCCCTATATCAAGAACCCTACCAGATTCAGAGTAAATGTAGCAATAATGCCTTTGTTTTAACTGATAATGGGTTGAATAAAGGCACCTTTAATGCAAGGAGTCTCAAACCATATTATGAAATATCTCCAGACCCAGGGAGGGCCTAAATTATTTTCAAAATGGGAGGCCCTTTCTCCTTTTGGAATAAATCAAGAAAACTAATTAATCATGTTAATAAACTATAATTTAGAAGTTAGCAAATCTAAACACTTATTATTCCTATAATAATATAATAAATCTCAGTGAGTAAACCCTTGGTCAGCCTCTATTGTCACTGGATACCCATGTAAAATGTGTTTTGTTGTTGTTTTTCCCCCAAGTCAAAGGATATGAAGCTGGAAATATAGTACATATTTCTGCTTCACCTAGTGCCAATGCCATCAGCACTAGTGTGGGTTTGAACCAAACCTTTTATAATAACTGACACCCACCTCATAATTGGTGGTAGTATAATTATAAGCAATATTATAATCTTGCATCTAATTAATTTGTAATTTATGATTAACTAACCTTTTATAATAGTTTATTTGTTTTATAATATTTGTAAAACTGTATATTATGTTTATTTTATGAAATTGTCATTTATATGTAATTGAATCCTAGATATTTATAAAATGTTACAAATATTTTAAATTCTTCATTAAAGTTCTTTTTTTTTAAATTAATCAATTGGTAACATTTTATATTTATCTTTTGATAAATGTACATTAAAGGATCAATTATTCTTGTAAATTTCTACTTAAGTTTTATATCAAATATTAAATCTGAAAGTCATTGTACCAAATTCCTAAAATTTTTCTGAATAAAAATTACATTTTTGCTAATCTAAACCTTAATTAAATAGGTTTGTTAGTACAATGACTGATAAACTAAATATGCTTGTTGTTGTTTTTTTTAATTGGCAAATCAACTTGTTAATGCAGAATTATAGATTTCCCTCCAAAGCTGGCACCAACCTCAGAGAAACACTTAGAGCAATTGCAATTGGCAGTTATCACTGTAGATTCAATTCTATAGATAAAGACCAGAACACATAAATAGTGAAAAATTTGATAAGGATTAATTTTTTTGAAGAGTTCATTGAAGAGAGTAGTTTAGATTTAGTACATCGTGATTAAAGAATGACTGGCTAAAAAGATCAACCATTGCTTTCCGGAGCTCTGTCCAACCAGCTCATCAATGCCCTTCCATTGCTCTCAAGACCTAGCCCAAGACAATACTGTGTCAAGGAAGCCTGCTGAGTGATCTGACTTTATATAACTGCCTGTGTCAAGCCATGTACATCCACCATTTGGTTGAGATAATGTCCAATTCACTGCAAGCCATTGATTTTATTTTACTTGTTTTCCAAATCAATACTAATTTATATTTTATATATCTGTGTGATGTTTATATGGATTGGTTTAAAATGCTCTTTTAATTTTTCTCTTAAATTTAAAATATCAATTCTTCTAAAAATATCATTATTTTGATGCGGCAAAATTAAATTAATTTTTGGTTTATTTAGAATATTTGACTACTGAAATTTCCAAGTACAAAATTCAATGAGCTATTAACTTTAAATTCTCTCCCTCTTATTTTTCCAGTCAAAATCATTACAGGAGACTTACTTCCCATAAATTAATTAATAGAAAGCTCGTTTAGTTTTGTACATCATATATAAATTTATTTTGAATGATTAAAATTATTTTAAAAGTATCTTACTATTACCTCCAATTTAAAATAGCCCTGTAATTATTTCTGAAAGAATAAAGAATTTTAGAGAATCAATTAGGTAAAATCTATTACAGCATTTTATCAGTATATGTTTCATACATATATAATTTTATTTGTCAAAAAAAATAGTAAAATTCAATGTATAATTTATTAGGCTGCATATTGTCAAACTTACCAGAAGTGAGTTTGATATTTAATACCCAGTTTGTTTATGTTAATTAAAAGACTGATTTATTTTGCAATCTTTAATGACGAACTATTTAACAATTTACTAATAAATGAAATATTTGTAAAGTGTGGAAAACAATTTATATTTTAGTTTTAATTCTTGCCGTTTATATATATATATATATATGATTCATTCATTAGTAGCCTGGATTTATGGGGACTTTCTATGACATCAGTGAGCTGATTATTTTAATCAGGAATTCATTGATTACTTTCATTAGTGATACACTCTCTATCTATATACATCTAAGGCATTATGTATTTATAGCTACAACCATTCATTTATTATTATTATTTTGCTTTGCTAATTACCTTTTAGGACCTTCAGAATTTGAAATATGACCAGTCCAACCTTTCACACTCCCTCAAAGTAGACATAGTTCATACCAAGGGATTCTTTTCAGGCATTGCCATTAAGATGTCTATGGGAAGTTCAGCACATCAAAAATATTATTATGATTATTTATAGACATGTTTTGGCTGCAGGGCCAACATTTCTCATCATCTAGGTGCAATTACTAAGAATTTTCTTTAGCAAAGCCACCCAGAGGTTCATAACAGACCTCCTTTATTTTTGTTGTAATCTATAATAGCATACTGCCTTCTTCATCATTTTATATCTTTATTTAGCAAACCTGAAATGCTCTCTGCCATGATGGCACATTCTTCACAAACAAAATTCATAATTAATTAAATCTGACTGTATAATTGTCAATTATTTATTTAAAAATTATTTTGCTTCCCACACTCATTATATATAAATGATTTTAAATGTAATAGTGTTTTAAATGCCCATCTTTCATGTCTTGTAATATATATATATATATATAACAGATTTATTTGTAATATCTTGAAGAGGGCTAATAATATTTTATTGCTGATTGGTTTTTGGCTGACCAATTAACAAACTTTTACATTGTTTGTCAAAGCCACATCAAAACAAATTAAAGAAAATAACCAAGTTGTATAAACAAAGACTTAACTTATTTTGTAATAAATTCCTTAATAAATTCCTATAATATTGTTATTTTAAATAAGCTTAGTTTGTCATCACTCCCAATCTCTAAGATTAATTACTCTATTTATTTAAATATTTCTTTGATTTAAATTCACTTCTTTGTAATGTTGCCATAAAGAATTATCATTATTATGGTTCAAACCATTAGTAATCGATCAAATCATATCTGTACTGCAATCATCAGAATCCTTTAAATCATTGATTTTTCATATAAACCCTTTATTATTTTGAGTCTCTATGTAAACCATGATCTCCAGCTGGTACAGAATAAAACAAAGCACTGCTAGTGTCATCACAAACGTTATCCATTAGTCAGAGAGGCAATAGTTTAGGCAAATAGCTTAGAATTCATCCTTGTCCTGACATATGTATCTTGTGCATGGTTAGATTCAAGATACTTTCACTTGGATTATTTTTTTTGTTGAACGAATACACGATTTTGACCAGCAAAATATGTAGGTTTATACATGTATATACTATATGTATATAAGTAGGTATGTAGGATAAATTATTT
Organism: Epiperipatus broadwayi; assembly: GCA_028023455.1. Lineage (NCBI taxonomy): Eukaryota > Metazoa > Onychophora > Udeonychophora > Euonychophora > Peripatidae > Epiperipatus > Epiperipatus broadwayi. The sequence continues at coordinate 20,321 of JAQFVV010001444.1, forward strand.
GCCTACCACTTGGTCTGAATTCAAACATTGTAGAAGAAATTGGGACAAGAGTGAAGGTTGGTTATAAGCTATCTCTTACAATATATATATATATATATATATATATATATTGTGTGTGTGTTTGTATACATAATATAATGTTATGCACTGTGGCTTCTCCTTTTTCAGAGACAGGAATTTCTCAGCTACTATTTTCTGACAAACCTATTAGCAATCTTCTCTTCCCTTCCCCACCCAAAGTTTTTCCCATATTATTCTCTATCCTACTCCTACATTTCCACAACATAAACTTGTCAACTCTATGGCTTTTATATCTAAATCTCCTTTACCTTTCCCAAACCCAGCATAAAAACCCAAGAACCCTCTTTCTGTATAATCACTTTGTTTATATTTATTCTCTTACAACTTGATAATTTGTATCTCTTCTGCTTAACAGTTACCTAATATATTCTATACCTTCCTTACATAACTCAAAGACGAAATCACCCACATTTTCCATTTATGTTCTCTTATTGTTAAAGGTCCTGTTTGAGTCTTAAACTGTAAACTATGTTCCTTGCTATTATTATCATAAATTGACTCTCATCCAATATTCTGTTTACTTATATATATATATATATATATATATATATATATATATATATATATATATATATATATATATATATATATATATATATATATATTAAACTTTTTTGCACTCCATACTAGTTCTTCATCTCTCCACCTCTATTTTTACTAATGCATCTATTCTTTTATCCCATTCCTTGCCACAAAAGCACTTAACAATTTTCCTAACACATTCATCTCACCTTTTGTATAACTAACTATACTCGCATAAATTCTTTATCCCAATCTTTTGCATTATTGCTGGACCTTTACTCATAATCTAATTAAATACTATTTTGGCTATTCTCTTATTATACATAAAATTGTAATCTACTGGACTTTTACATTGTGTTTTGCATCTCTTATGTAAAAACATGACCATCTCATTTCTCGTTGAATTGCCTCCTTTGCCATCCACACATTTGCATATAATACATGTTTTGTTACTCTCTTTTACTTTTTTAAGTAATTTAACATCCCTTTACTAAAACATAATACATTGTTACTATAAGTTAACCCTGCTAATGCCACTCCATTATATACAATTATAACTACATCATATTTATTATGTGAAAATACTGTTAATTTCTTTATTAGACCCTTTTGCTCTTTGTTTCATTTATCAATTTTTACTCCCATTCATCCATGCACTTTCTCTGATTACTTGAGGTGATTCTGAAATAGTTATATCTATTTACCATGTTTAACTTTATATCCTACAATGAAAAATGCTTTCTCCCCTCTTTCCCCTGTATTTATCATCATTATTTTTGATTTTTTTTTTACTAAATTTAATACTCATCATAACTTTCATATCTTCTCCACTTTCTATGCACAAGAAGATATCATCTGCAAATAAAAGATCTAATAATATATATATATTTCCCGCCTAGTAAGGTATTTCTATCCCTCTTTCTAGTCTTTCTATTGATTTTTCTATTTCTCTCAAATACAACAAAAACAAAATAGAAGACATAGGGCATCCTTGCATTAATCCTGTCTCATTTTTAACTTTAACTTATTCTATATTTCTAATCAATATGTATAGTAATTATTTTTATACAATCTATTAATAATATCCACTAAAGCTCCATTCATTTTCGAATTTACTGAACTTACCCATAGTCTATTTCTATTTACTCTATCATGTGCTTTCTCTACATCTATAAAAATGATATATAACTGTCTACCTGTATTCCTACTCATATTGATAAGTTGCGTAACTACAAATGCTTATCTGATCAAAAAGCTCCTTTCCATTTCTTCTTCTATATTATTTTTTTTCATTAATTTTGCAATTCTTCCAGCCACTAATATATGTGAAAATTTTATATAACATTAGCATTACCACTACTCATCTATAATGGTTCAACTTTCTATGATCCTTACTCTTTCCTTCAAATAGTGACCTTACTCTTGTATTATTCCAGATATCTGGAAATTCTCTCTTTTATGTCATCTTATTAAAACATGATAATAGGTTTTATTTTGCCCTAATTCTTAAGTTCATCACCATCTCTGTTGCCCATCTATCTAAATCTCTTGCCTTTCCATTTTTCAATTTTTCCACTGCTTCATTCAATTTATCTTCTGTAAACCTAATATTTCTATTACTATATGCTTTCATGATTTCTATCACTTTGTTCTTCACATCTAATGTCTTTTCTAGATCCATTACATATTTATTTAAGATTGTCTCTAATTCTTCTCTAGAGCTATACTCTACTCCCTCTTTATCTAGTAATGCTATTTCTCTCTCCCTCACATTCCTTTTTTTAATATGTTTCTAAAAAAAAATTTCCTATCTCTTCCACTTTTATTAATATCATTTAACAATTTACTATTTAATTTCATTTTCTCCCTATAATTATTTATTTAGCCAACCTCTTTTTTTAAAACACTTTTCCCATTTAACATTAACTTCTTTTTCACTTTCTTTGCTTTTAATAGTGCATTTATATTCTCTGCATGCTTTTTCCCTCTCTTTTACACTTTTATTAACTGTCACTTTTCTATTACTTTTATTCTTCTGAATATTCTCACCTAAAATCTTATTTGTCAATCTTTCTACTTCATGACATCAGTCCTTATAATCATTTCCAATAAACTTTTCCATGATATCTTCTACTTTTATTTTATATTCTTCTGACTTATTCTTATCATTCATTCTCCATTCACATCTTTCACTATCCTTTCCACTTTTATTATTATTTTCCATCCTATTACTAACCATTTCTATTATATAGAAATTAGGATCACTATTACTTACTCTCTCTTTATTATCAAACACTTTAATTTTCTGTAATTTATTTATTCCCTCTTTCTCTACTAATACAGCATCTATTGTGTGAAATACATTATTTCTAAACCATGTGTATTGTCCATCATAAATATTTGATAAATTTCCAATTCTCAAATTTACTCTCTGACAAAAATTCTTCAAATGCTGTTTATTCTTATTATTTACATCATCAATTTCTTCAATATGCCCATTCATATTCCCTATAACCATTATTTTCCCCTTTTTTTAAAACTCTGCATATTCTTAACTATGCATTCATATATGCTACTGTTTTACTCCATTACAGTTTGTCTATCTTCAGTGGTTATATACACTACAGTCACAATCCATTTGTTTTTCTAATCTTATCTCAAACTACAAATGTTTTTGATAACAGTATTTAAATATTTCTTTTGTACAACTCATATACCACCATTCGTTTTTTCTTTTTCTTTTCTATTTATACCCTGCCATACCAGGTCTTTCAGTATAAGTTCTACTTCTTTTCTTAGATGTATTTCCACTGCTGCTAATACATCAAGGTCTTTATTTTTAACTGCTTTTTTTAATTCCAGCCATTTTTCTAATCTCCTCCACTTTTCATCTTCAAATATCCAATTTTAATAATTTCTTTTTTCCTAAGTATTATTTTATTAAATTTTTTGACACTTTCTTCTCCATTACATTTGTAAATAACTTGCTTATCATTACTTTTATAGACCCATTGTCTCTCCACATCTACTCTTTTTTTATTTTTTACATCCTGTCAATTCTTCTTATTTTTGATAATACTGCAATTTAAAACCCTACCCTCCTTTATAAGTTTCCCAAACTATAATATTCTTTATAAATCAAACACTCTAATACTTCACTTCCTTGTTCGCAAGTGCAATCTATCTTTACTATATAATTCCCTCTTCTTCGATAGATAATAATTTTAAATTTCTAGTTGTGCTCTGTTAAGGATTTGAATTTAGATTGGGTTGTCAAATAGTTTTTGTAGGAATAGGTGTAATGATATATGAGTTGAGAAATGACCAAACTGTAAAGTGCTTTATAAATAAAATGTTTTATAAATATGCCAAAAAGGGCATATAAACACAAAATACCAGATGATGATTGCTGGACTTACCATATAAGAATTTATATATAATACTGTAAAAGCATCAGATGTCTGTTATATGTTAGTAAAATGCCAAAAGAATGTAGACTCATTACTAATAGATATTATTAAGTTTTTCTCATTACCTAACTATAACATAAATAACAAAATGTACTTGAAGTCAGATTATTTTATTTGTGATATTGTCTTCTAGTTATATGGGAAAATAAATGGAAAACATTGATGCTAATTTTTCAGATTTGTTAGCAAGAGCACAATACAAACTTCCTTGAGCATATTCATGACATTCAAGCTATGTTGTACACAATATGAGTTGAATGTTGATATATATAACATATTAGTTCACTATCGAAAGGTGATGTTATTGCAATATTTTACATTAAAGGGTATGCTACATGAGGTGAAATGTGTATGAGTAGAGGTTTAATTAAATTGTAGGGTTTATTATATAAACAATTGTAGAGAAAACAAGTTATTCATTTTGTTTGGTCTGAAATATTGAAGTGAAGATGGGGAATTTTTTTCTTACCTTATGAAAATTGAGTAAGAGTTAGATATGCTAGGACAGAAAAGAGAAATTAATGAAGTCTGTGTCATATCAAAAACTGATCAAAATGAATCTATAATGACAATGTTGTAGAACTTAAAGATGAATATCAATGAAATTCAGGAAATAATGAAACAAGAATTTAAATAACAATTGAAAGTAAGTCAGAAAGAGTTATCAGGAGATTTATTGAATAAGATTAAGGAAAGCCAAAAAAATGTGTGAACAGAGTCAGAAAATATTTAAACAAGAATTAAAGCAAAATCAGGAAAAGTTATCATGAGATTTAATGAATAAACTCAATGAAAGTTAAGCAAAGAAACCAAGAAGGTATTAAACTAGACTTAAAATAAGGTTCAGAACTTTAGTGTGGCAGATAGAAAAGGGTGAATATTAATTATAAGGTAAATTAGAATATCAAAATAAAGGTAAAAATTTAGAAACTAAGTTAAGTTAATATCACCAAATTAATTATAAAGAGATAGAGAGATACAGAATATACAAGAACAAGAGGTCCAAAGATTATGAACTAGAATGGAACAGGATTATTCATATTATGAAATTAGCTTAGATGTGATAAAATATATAATAAATGACCAGGTTTTGTCAAAGATAATTTCATCACAAGCTTAAATAGTGGTGACAGAATAAGATTTTGTCATTAGAGGTAAAATCTAAATAGTTTTATCACCATAAAGTATGTAGTCATAAATGTAGATTCATTGACTGGGCACATAAGAATTTGTCTCAATCATAGAGTAAGGCCAGTGATGTATGTCTGATTTATGAGATTGGCAATTTGAAAAATATAGTTTATGATCAAATGGAAGTCAAATGTGTGAATCATTATGGATATAGTAATATGGCTTTTGTTTATAGTAATGACTATATTCATGAGTTTATTTGGAATGAAGAGTACATATTCATTTAAAATGAAGGTGTTGGTGTTACTAATCGAATGTCATACAACTTATATGATGTCATAGATGTGTTTTACAAATATCCAATTAGGATGAAATGTAAGAGTGCTAATGAATACAATTGTTGTAGGATATTTGTCTTGTTACTTTTAGTTTCAAAAGTAATGTTTATTAGTTAAAAGATTACAAAAATGTTCGGGTATACTTACCCGTTACGATTATAAAGCATTCAATGTTACAAAAGTAAAACAATTAATAATTACATTTACAAAAAGTACATACCCTCAATAATAATTATATTTATAAAAGGATTGCTATGATGTTGTTTAATGTGTAGTTGTTTATACATGACATATAAAACTACAAATGATAACAGTGTCCATCACATATTCTCACCCTTAATAAAAAATAAAGAAAACAGTTCTATGCAATTACAATAAGATCATCATGATCTGAAGAACTTGTGATTAATTAAAACTACACCACCACAACAATGTAATTAATGAATAAGTACAATTATGTATTTTATACTTTTTTTAAACACTAAAAGTAACAAGACACTTAATGGCCTTATATTTAATAAATCTTTATTAATTTGGAATAAATGGTGATTAGATGGATACTTTATTTATTAAATTTAAAAATGAACTATTTTACTATTTTGTTAAGTGATAAGAATGCCTTATTAAAATTTTTAAAAAAAAGATAACCACGTGTTCACAAGCCAGTGTTTAATAAAAGGAAAAGAAAAAGACTTTGTTCTGTGTTACTATAGTTTTATAAACAATTTCAACAAGAAGACTGGTCTTATAATAAGGAGATTTGTACTGGGAGTAGAAATTTTATTTAAGAAAGAAGGGACACAAAACTTCTCCTCAATTGATATATTTATGATTCAAATGGAATGATTAATGACAAATGCCATGCTTAACTGCAATGAAGCTATAAAACTATTAAATTTACTATCCATTGTAATACTGACAAAACATAATTGAATATCATTTAAGTATAAAAATGTTACTGGAAATATACATTTGTATTTTGTTATCATCGATGTGCCAAGTAAGCATGTTGTGGCATAGTGAAATCTTAGCTAAAATTATATATGTATAATATAAACTTGGTAACAGATGTTAAAAGAAAATTTTTTTTAAATTATCTAAATGAAATAAATTTCATTTATTAATAATGGTTAAGTGTATAATAATAACTTAACAAAATATTTATCAAACATTTTTTAATATATTATGATGTAATTTTATCTTATCGTTTGATATAGACTTAAATAATAGATTCATATAATTAAGACTTAAATCATTTATTAATGTATTATTATTTTTTATGAGAAGAAATTGGTAATTAATCCTTTATTATTGTATGTGTTAATAATTTTAATAATAGATCATTTCTATCAATTGCAATGTAGCAGGGATAAAATATAAATATACATTATAAGATATTAGATTGTAGTTGGTAAATTCCAATCATGATCTTTATTTTAGTCACTTCAGTGAGTTAATGTTTACTTTGTTATTAACTTATGGTACTTTGATTTTCCTATTGCATAAGTCATTATAAAACTATTTTATCACACAAATTATTTAAAAATAAAATATGTAAGTGTATATCCCATAAAATATCTCATTAGTTAAGTAAAATATTATTTATTGAACTTTATCTTCTTTGCTGAGCAGATGTACATATACCTTGACCATTGGCTTACTTACAAAGTCATGAGTTCATTATAGATGCAAATCTAAACTACAATAGAGTCATTTGTGCTACAACATATTTATTTTCTATTTATTAGTTATATTTTTGATTGCCTAACTACAAAATTTATCCATTATATTTTCTAGCATGCTCAAATGCATGAACATATGTAGATCAGCTTTTTATCCATTATTTGATTAATTGTCCATTACATTTTTGGCTCATGCAACAAGGGAATATTGCTATTTATGAGACAAGGTTCCTTTATTAGCATTGCTCTTATATGTTTTAGAATAATTACCATTACAATATATATATATAGTTTATACTCATAAGATATAATTATAAATCATCATGAAATTCATTACATAAATCTGATATTTTTATAATTAAGTTGAGAATGATGCAATTTATTGACATTTTGTTTTTGTTACCCTTAAAGTTTTAACCAATTAGTAATTTAAATAGTTGTTATAAGAATAAAAATTTAATTCTATAAATATAAAAAACACAAAATAGTTTAAAATTAATTTCTGAACATTCTATGAAACATGATAGCACAAGAATATAATAAATTTTGCTTCTGAAAAGGCATCGTATATATTGAGATCTTTTTTTTTTTTTTGGTTGTTAAACATACTTTCATAAAAATATATGATTATATAAAGTGAAAATGTAAATCTTTTATAACAAACATATTTTTGTTCTGATATTAGTACATTCATTTAATTAAAATTTTAACATTTATATATAATAATTAAAACAAGTTATAAATTTTGTAACTTTCCTTTAAACTTGCATTTTATGATCACTAGATGGAGCTTTACCAATAGCTCTAATCAAAAATTATGTTGTGGAAATGGGATAGAGCAGATTTTGGGTAAATTTAGAGTGGGGAATGTAAAAGAAAGTGGCTAACAGGTTTATCTGGGCTTAATTGCTGAGATATTCTTGACTTCGTTTAAGGAGAAGCCATAATACATCACATCACATCACATCAATCTTTGTTTACATAAGTGCTGAAAGAGATAGAATCCTATTGTGTATCCCCACCTCCAGACCAGCTAGTTTCAAGCTTATTGGCTCATGTCAGTGAAGGACTGGGATACTGTCTTCCAACCCTTCACTGACTTGAGCCTATAAGCTTGAAACCAACTGGTCTGGAGAAGGGGATAGATGATAGAGACTTTGAATTCTATCTCTTTCGGTACTTATGTAAACAAAGCTTGATTAGAGATATTGGTAAAGCTCCATCTAGTGATCATATATATATATTGACTATTAAGCTAGTATATTGGTAATATTTAAAAAATAGTGAGATTACATGTTTTAGTTATTTTAAATTGGTCATTATTTCATTTTAAACTGACACACAAAGAGTATATTTTAATGAAATTTTTCAACACATTTTCTAAAATTAATAATCTTTATAATTAATTATTTTTTAATGACAACAGTTGTTATATATATATATATATATTAAGACTAATATGCTTCCAAGAACAGCATTTTACCTAGTCTAAAGTCATCTACAGTAAATTTGAAAAATCAATGGACTCCATATGGTAAGTTCATAGCATTATACTACATGGTGCCTACTGATTATTCAATGTTCCAGTAAGTATTTCTTGATTATAATAAAAATATTTTAACATGTTAAATAATCCCTTTAGAGATGTTTGTGTTGGTAATATAGTGAAGATTATTAATAATAGAAATCTCAACAATAATAATTTGAATTGGAATAAGTGCATATCGCATACAAAACAATTTATGTGTGAGCATGATATTGTTTGCATGAAAGAAGATAAGGAGAACAGGTTTGTTTTGATGAAAGAGGAGGAATTTGCGGATAAAATTTTTATGCAAATTGATAAATTAAAGTTTAAAAAGATTGAAAGATTTAATTGTAAGCTTAATCGCGAGAAATTTATTGCTAGTGTTTTACGTAAAGAAAAAGAGAAAGCATTAACAAAATTAGAGTATTTTAAAGTTTACCCGTCTGCATCATCCCTTCCTAGAATTTTTGCAAATGTTAAATTACATAAATGAGATAGGCCTTTACGTTTAATGATGTATTTTGGTAGTGTACATTATTTTGAAACTTCTGTTTTGATTAATCGTTAGTTGATTGATGCTATAGGTTTTGGGTTGTTTACAGTCAATTCATCATTTAAATTTATTGATGTTATTAAAGATGCTAAAATTAATTCTAATTTTAAATCAGCAGCGCTGGATGTTATGGAATTGTATGGGTCCATTGATCGTAAGCAGTTAATAGATATAGTCAAGTTATCTTTACTTGATAAAGTCTTTCCATCTAATAAAGTTGACTTTATTGTTGGATTTTTGACTTGGCTGGATGAAAATTTAGTGGCTACATTTAAAGATTCTTGTTTTCAAATGATGAATGGTTGGCCTATGGGACTTCCTCTTAGTGGAATTCTTTCTAGTATAGTTTTAGACCATTTTGAACATAGTATTATTCCTACATTTATTAACTCTGTACCAGATATTATCTACACTAGATATGTAGATGATATATTTATTGTGGCTCCTGAAAATATCATTTTGGAGATTCAAAGTAGTATTCATGAGGCTACCAGTTTAAATCTTACGATAAATTGGGAAGATGCATTACAGGAAGTGAAATATTTAGATATTATTGTGCATAGAACAGAGGATCATTTGGACTACCGTATGTTTGTGAAACCTATTGAAGTTAGGGGTTTAATTCATCCACATTCATACTCTCCCCAAGTGCACAAGTTGGCATCTTTGAATTCATTTTTATATAGAAACCACCATCTTTGCAAATTTGAGGCACATAGGAAAGAAAATCTTATTTGTTTTATTGAGGACTTAGTCAAACTTGGACATAAACGTTCAATTATTAACAATAGAGTTGTAAAATTTTTACATAATTTGCAGTTTAAACCTGACAAGATTGAAAAACCTCGTATAGTTTTACCATTTATTCATTCTATTGCAAAACAGTTAATTAATAAGTTATCTCCAGATTTTCAAGTAATTTTTCATTCACCTCCAAATACTAATAGATTGATTAACAATTCAAAATTTAAAATTGAATCTAACTTAACTCAGCATGTGGTTTATAGTGTTTCTTGTCCTCATAAAGATTGTGGTTCTATTTATTATGGTGAAACTAAAACCAATATTTTAAATAGAGTGTCACAGCATAAATATTTATATCATCATACTAAAACTAAATTTTTGGGAAATTCAGTGTTTGTGGAACATGAAAATAAGGCTGGTCACTTATGTCAACCAGTAGAGACAAAATTAGTATGTACGGAGAAGAATGACGTAAAGCGTAAGGTTAAAGAAGCTTGTTTTATAGCTGGTAATCCTAATGCTATTAATAGAAAGGATTCTTGTTTTAATATTTCTAAAATATGGACTTTATAATATTTATTTATTTATATTGTATTTTATTTATTTATTTAGAGTTAGTTTACATCTTATTTGAGATACGCATTTTGCTTGTGAATAAGTGTTTATATTTTGTATTTGTTTTGTATTGAGCTATGATTATGGAGGCTTAAGTCCCCTGAAAGTGCTCAGCTTTATTGTTATAATTTTATTTAAAGCTTCAGCAACTGTGTTTTATCACAGTTAATTTTTAATTTATTGATTTTTGTTGAAGTATATACATACATTCTTTTCATGTTAAAGATTGTTTGTAATAACTTTGATTGAAAATCGTCAAACTGGCAGAGCAAACTGTTTTAAATACAAATTTTTAATTACATTTTTTGCTGATGTACATTAGAAAATAATTATACAGAAAACATATTTATAATTAATAATTTGTAAAGTGCATACTCATTACTGTCGTACTTTAGGCTCAGAGTCTTAAGGCTATAGCCTTAATATATATTAAAACATACATATATAAAATGCAAAATATATATATATATATAAATTTTTCTTTGGTTTGTTTCATTTCATTCCAATATTACTTTATAAACAAAAATAATCAGAAAGATAGAATAGAATATTTACTAAGTTAAATCAACATTCCTTAATCTAACTAAATCATATATTAACCTAATTTAGACTACAACTATTATTGTTAAAATATTACTAACATAATAAACATAGTTTTAAAACTTACTGTTACAAAATTTCAAATCATTATATATTTTATCATAAAAAATATCAATTAGTAATTTTTATATATGTTTTTACATACATAATACGGGGGAAATATCATGTAATCACTTGTTTTACATGTGATCAGCAATTTCTACACTCAGCTATTTCAGTAATATTTTTCAGAACACGTCTGTTCTATAAATCAGCTTAAGGTAAGATTTATTTTAAGTGAGTTTAATTCAATTCATTTATGGAAGAAGTTTTTAAAATTTATTCTTAATTTTATTACATACATAAAATGTAAATTCTGGATAAAGGCTTTGAATTATTTTTTACTTTCATAGATTTTAATAAAGATTTACTTGTATCATTTAACATAAACTTTTTTAAATTATATGTAGTAAAAAAAAGACAAACGACAGAACAAAGTAATCAGATCGTTAAGAGAATGAAACATCATGATTAGGGAGTTGTTATATTTTAGGAAAAGTATTGTTAAAAAACAAGTTTAACTATTGAAAACTAAAAGTAGAAAATATTTTTTTTAAAAAAAAGGAATTTTTTTAAATCTAAAATATAAAATCAGTATACCTGTTTTTTTTCCTTCTTCGATATCTAGTTTATTAGCTTTTAAAATAGCTGCTTCTCTTTGAAGGAGTAGTTCAGCTAGCTTTTCTATTATCTGGGATCTCTGATGAGATGTAAGGGCTTGTAATTTATGGCATGCACTTCGAGCTAAAAATAACATAAAATGACAAATAAATACATATTTATAAAATTATTACAATAATGTTAAAATTTTTATGTAAGTAAAATTTATAATATACTAATATCATTATTTAATACTAAATATATACATATTATAAATGCAAAAGAAAACTTTGAAAAAAATCTTGCTAAATATATTTAAAACTAAATTCATTTAAATCGACATTGAAAATCAGATAACTACCTAAATCAGTTAAATGTACATTGTTTAAATTATAATTGACACAATATGTAAATTTAACTGATAAATTTAAGTGTCTGTTTACGATTTTTTGTTGGTGCTTCCATTAAATTTAGACTTAATATCATCATCAACAACTATTATTAATCCACTGAAGGATGAAGGTCTTTTCAAGTTCAATCTGTCTTCTCTAATCTCTAGCCTCTCTTCTTCACAATTACCCCTGCACACTTTCTTATTTCATTCATCTATCTCACATATGGACTTTTTCTGGATATATATATATATATATATTGTAACCTTCTCACTGGTCATAAACAAATCATGCCGCACGTTTTAGCGACTAAATTCTCCTACGCAACTTATCATACTCTCATTATCAAGAATATAAGCATAAAGAAACAAAAATGTAAAACTAACAAAATGATTCCTGTATTTAATAAAACTAGCATGAAACTGTAGATCTAAAGAAGATCACAAGGTGATTAATAAAGATAATAACTTCTGGTCAAACCAGCTTTAAAATCCACACAAACAAAATGTGATGAGTTAATTTTGATGTCCAGCAAATTAATAAATAACTAATAATTATATCTCTGGAATGATTATGAAATTAAACTTATAAATGAAATGATTTGATGTATATGACTAAATGAATGATGGAAAGAAGTAATAATTAAATAGTGGAATGAAATGAGTCTAAGAATGAAGAGAAAAAACAAAGATGTATAAGAATAATGAATGATTAAGATGATGATAGAATAAGAATTAATGAATGGTTAAGATGATAAAAGAATAAAAGTTAATGTATGATTAATCAATTATGATAATGAATTAATTTCAAATGAGAATGAATAAATAAAAGAACGATCAAGATGAAATTGAAGAACAATGTTAATGATGGAGACTGAAATCTTAAACTATAAACTAATATGGTATTAAATGGTAATAAAAAAAATAAGCTAAATAAAAATAGGGATTTCAAACTTGACACAAGCAGAATATTTATCTTGAAGTTAAAACAAGATATACTTTTTACAATAAAAGAAATAATTTATACCTTAAAGTTTGGTTGACTTTCATAAAACAGTGAAAGTAATCTATTTCAAGTCCAACTATAATAATTAACTAGATATAAAATTATTACAAATTTAAATTCTACTTTGAAACTTAACAACTAATTCTTCTCAGGATTCAAACACTCAAAATCATTATACCCAATATATTTGGGTCAGTGAGAGGGATTTTACCATTACTCAAATAGAATTCACAAAACAGCTCTCAATATAAACTTAAATTAAGAACTATCATCATCATTATCAACCATTATCAATCCACTGCAGGATGAAGGTCTCTCCAAGTTTAATCCATCTTCTCCGATCTTTAGCTTCTCTTCTCCACATCACCCCTACACATTTTCTTATTTCATCCATCCATCTTACATGTGGTCTCCTTCTGGGTCTTTTACAATCTCTTGGAATCCAGTTTAAAATTTCAATTGTCCATCTATTATCATCTCTTCTAGCAATATGTCCAGCCCAACTCCACTTCAATCTTTTAATTTTTTCAATGAGGTCAGTAACACCTGTTTGTTCTCTTACCCATACATTGCGTTTTTGATCTCTTCTTGTTACTCCCAACATACATCTCTCCATACTTCTTTGAGTGGTCTGAAGTCTCTGTATTGATCTTCTATTAAGTGTCCAAGTACTCTTATAACTTTAATATTTAAAAAATAGGAATAACTTTTTAATAAATGAATGCAATAACTTACCAAATTCCTTTTCTCAAATAATTATAAACCATGTGATCAAGATCAGTGAATGATAGCTCTGCGGGTTCAACTACCAATTAAATCAATATTATATTTATTTTTTAATCTATTACTTAAGATAATCTGTACTTTAAGTTATTAACATTTTGATTATTGTGTGATGATGAATTAGATGTACTAATAAATTATAAGGCTTAACAAAATTATTATAATATAGCATAATATAGTTAATAGTACTATATTGGTTGATGATGATTTCAATTTATAATCTTCTGATAGGTCGATAGCAATAACAACAATAGTGTATATATGGTGATTAGCAATAAGACTACAGGCAACTAAATAAATTTTTAAATACAACAATCTTTATTTACAATATTTACAAATTTTAATTCAAAGACATGGTATGAATTAAAACCAATATATTAAATTAAACTCATGGGATGGGAAAATACTCAGTATCCCATTGTCCATATTTTTAGTCAATGACACCAGCTTATACAATGATAGTCAAAGTATCACTTATTACTGTTTAGCCTATCTTAAAGAATAAGATCATGAAATCTTATTGAAACTGAACTAGCACTTAAATTTTAAAAACAACTGTGTATTTGGGACCTTACGGTATGCACAAATTTTAAATTTAGAATTCAAAAGTTATAAAGGGGTGCATTATATCAAAGCCATTTCTTTTATCAAAATATGATAAGGGCAATTATCATATTCTGTGCAATTAATAACTGATTAAGATTTGAGATGAATAGATTTGGTGTATTAAAGAACAGACATCCAAAGTCAAATACACACATGTCACTAAAATATTATCTATGTCCACAACCCAATTATTGAATACTTAACTGATCTTACCAATCCATTGTTAAATCATTTATTTGATGAAGATAAATCCACAGTGCCCATGTGCATCTATTGCTCTTATATCTATAAGTTCTACAATTACAAGTAGGTTTTGGGTTTGGTTTGTTTATAAACTGATGAAGATCCTACAACATCATAAAATACTATTTCAATTAAGAAAACACTACACTTAGACAAGTGTTCCTTAATCTAACACTATTTTATCCTTGCCATATGATTTTAAAATACAAAACTTCACCATACATGGTGGAAAAACTAACTCTATATCATCATGAGGGATTTAACACTAAAAAGGAAGCTCTATAAAACAACATGACAGTTGTATAATAATATGGATAATTCTACTACCTCTCTATGGGTATATACATGTGGACTTTGCTTCATCATAAAAAAATAGAATTCATACCATGGATATCCTCTTTTGGGATTAATTATGCTAATTACACATTAATTATTACTCAGCCTCTACCGAACTATCCTCTCCTGGAATCAGCAATAGGTGATTCTCCATCAGCCCATGCTTCAATATTAATATTAATCTATTGGATGCCATTCTATTGGCACATCCTATCAGCTAAAAACTGTCACAAATCATTCTCAATATTATAGCAAGGCAAAACAACACTAACAATAACAGTGTAGATATACATATTCCATTTCACAATGCAGAATCATTAATGTATCACTAGACAAACCAAAATATATGTCAAATGATGTAATAGATGTATATATTTTACACATTTTTCTTTTTTTTCTTTAACTCAATATATAGATTCCATACCACAATAAAACATATATGTTTAAAAACAAACTTCCCAAATAACACATGACATAAGCATTATAAGCTAACACCACAATAATAAACAAAAACAATAAACAAATGTTTTCTACCATCAAAGTTTATCCTGTTAGTAAAGTTTATTTTATTCTGGTGAACTAAAATGATAAGAACTGATATTATGATGGGTAAACATTCCAAATAATATATATATATATATATATGAAAAGAAAGTTACTGTTAAACATTCCAAATAATATATATATATATATATATGAAAAGAAAGTTACTGTTAACACTAACTGTAATAGTTATAGAAAATATACAAACCATTATACAATTACAAATATCCAGTAATGTCCTCTGTTTAAAGATCTATATCTCAATAATAGCATTTTAAGGTTTGCTATTATTGAGATATAGATCTTTAAACAGAGGGCATTACTGGATATTTGTAATTGTATAATGGTTTGTAAATTTTATATATATATATTATCCTGTTTGATGTATAATAAAGCAATATTTAACAATTCTCCAAAGGCAAAAAAAATTATTTAATGGTTTCTGTACTGATAATTAATAAAATAATTAAAATTCACATTTCCAAGTGTAGCATACCTAAAAAGATAGGTTTATCCACTTTTCTGGAGATAATTTTTCTTAATAACTTTATAGGTTATTGTAGTCTTCTAAACAAACTTTTTAAATAATTTATTGATTTTGTTCTTTCTTCCACAGTAATATTTGTAATACTTTAAGTAATTGGGACATTTATCAGACATTTTTTTAAAATCTTATTTATACACATTGCACTGTAAACTTTTTAAAAGTAAAGATTTATTTTATTATATTTCCCTTGACAAAGTAATAACTGTTTAGCACTATTAAAAAGAATTTATCCAATTACAAGTATGATATCTTGAGCATTTTTAATGAATCTGTAATCATTCATTTCTATCATTACACAAGAACACGCTAGGAAAAATCAGCAGATGAGAACTGATAATAAAATCACGCAATTATCTTTTACTTTATTAAAAGTTAGATGATTCAAAAATGACTTTTTCATTTATTTACTATATATATATATATCATAACACTTGTCTTTAAAATTATCTCGAATTATTTTTTTCTTGAGATTTTAATTTACAAGCACAATATTGTTCTGCTGGATACTAAGAGTGCTATGAAATACAAACAAACATTATCATCTCTTTATTTTAACTGTAAATAGTTTGTGTGTCATTTTTAAAGAAGAGATTTTAAAAATATGAATAAAATAAAAGTCAAAGCTTACTTTTTCTTGAATCATTCTAAGTTTGAAGCAATATTTATGGGAATAAGTTATGATCCACAGGGTTTCCATTTCCTTTCCAATATGACTCTTAAGAACTATCAATCAATAGAAGAATGGTGTTTAAAATGATAGCAAGGTTTTTTAGATTTTTGTTCCATGTTTTTAGATAACAATATACTATAATCCTTATTCAATTAAATTCCAAAGTTTTCTAATTTTTAGCTTTTTTCCTCCTTATTTTAGAAGATCAGAGTTGAAGTATGTGGTTGTTTAGTTTTTTTTCTTAATCACCCCCCCCCTACAACTTTCTTTAGATAATATATAGCTTTTATTACAATGTACTGTGGTAGCAAATAAACCAATAACCCCCTCTACTTTTGTTTTTAATAACTACTCATTATGTTCAAAATCGTTTTGGATTCACTACAAAAAAAAAATATGCTTAAGTAATTGACTATAATCATTTATTTTACAAGATTTAATAAATTTAATTTATTTCCTTATTTATTTCAATTGCTATTCAACAATAATAAAAATAGCAATATTTATCTCCCAATTAATAATAATATTTTTAAATTATTATTTTATCCCTAGTTTCAAACCTACATTGAGTTTAAAATCTCATCTCCCCTCAAGCAGATTTCCTAGTGCATCCAAAACAGTCTTTATTTAAAGCCACTTATTAAGATTTTAATGCTAAATATATTATTATGATTTAAAATTTTGGATTAATTAATACAGGGACATAAATAAAAGGTCACAATATATATATATATATGTTAAAACGAAGATTTGCACAGGTTAAATATATAAATCTTTTTGGGGTTCTCGTGTTAAAACTTTAATACCAATACACTGCGTGCTTGGCACACAAGCCTCCAGAGATAAAGGTAGAAAGACGGTTGTAGAGGCCTCAATCACTGGTTTGAATAAAACATTAAAAATCCCACAATAGCAAAAATGTTAAATTTAAGAATGTTTTTTAAAGAAATCTTTCCAAATAGGAGGAAGTTTGCACTATCATCTCGCTTATTGATACAATCTGGCTTTTAAGTATCTCAATGGCTTCTCTGATTTTGATTGGTAGAGATTATCACATCTGGATATGATCCTGGTACTAGAAAAATCTATTTTATGACCTGAATTATAGTATGGAGTGAGAGTGTGATGATGATGAGTGTTGTTTACTATTGATGTATCTCCTAAATGTGGATTACTTATATATATATATATATATATATATATATATATATATATATATATATATATATATATATATATATATATATATATATATATATGCTTCATTTTATGATATTTACATTATGTTTTTTATGTAGAGGCAGAAAGAATAATTAAATATTTAATGCTGTACAATGACAAAGTAATAACCCTTAAAAAATAGTGGTAGATTGTGTTATTTACTACTCTGTTAACACAATTTATTCTTTTATGTCAATTTAAAAGCAACATCATAAATGTATTGAGTTCTTAAAAAAGTATATTGCACAGCAGTTGTACTTTCTTTCAATATATATATATATATATATATATATATATATATATATATATATATATAAAAAAAAAAAAAAAAAGATATAAAAAGATTTAAATATATATATATATATGAACCCGCAAAATATGTATTTTATATATATATAAACATTAAAATCATAAAGCTAAACAAGTCAATAAATAATTAAAATTACCCCTAATCCTCAACATAACAAGCTAACCAAAACATAAACTCTAAAGCACAACCAATGATTTTACTGTCACAAGCAGTCTTCTCAAGTGTAAAGAACTATAAAATATCAACATATTTAAACTAAATATTTAAATATTGCCCACAATTTCACTTAGATACACCCTTAATTAATGTCAAAAGAACTTTTAAATAAGCTAATTGCTTCAGAATTTAATTCTTGTTTTTATTTCATTTCTCTCAAAGAAGACAAACTTAACGGCATCAAAATTAATAGGGTGGGCTGTATCTTTTTCAGAAATATATAAAGAACAAAGATATTTATTTCTAGCTCTACTTTTTATATACCTTTATCCTTTCATTTAAGCTCAAACCACTCTGACCAATATATATCTTTTTTTACAAAAACAGGTGTTATATTTAGGTCATAGTAGTTTAAGCTTAAGTGAAAGAATAAAAAAAATACATAAAAGTAGGATTAGAAATAAATATCTTAGTTCTGCTTTATATATTTCTGGAAAAGATACAGGACACACTATTAATTTTGATGAAGCTACTGTTGTCTTCTTTGAGAGAAATGTAATTAAAAAAAAATTAAAGAATCTTTATTATTAAAAATTTATAATTCTGAAGCAATTAATTATTTAAATGTTCTTTCATTATTATAAGCATATGGGAGATAATTGGAATTGTGGGTAATGTTTAGTTTAAATATGTTGTTATTTTATAGTTATTTACATTTGAGAAGTGTCCTTGTAGCAGTGAAACAATTGATCATACTTTACAATTTATTTTTTTGTGGCTAGTTTGATTGACTTGTGAATTAGGGATAATGTTGATTATATGTGTATATATGACAGTTAGACAATAGATTCTTTTCTTAGATCAAACTAATTTTGAATAAATCCCTTAAGTACTGGCAATGTTGAATCAAACAGAGATTACAACTTTTAATATTTACTTTGGTTTAAGGCCTGTTAACATAATTGGATGCCATCTGGTTCTACCAAAATTTTGAAGATAATTTATCCTCCTTCAACTTTATGAAATAAACCAAGACCTAAATAATTACATTTGAATACTTATTCTTATCTTTGCTTCATTTCTGTTTACAATCATTACATTACCAAATTATTTCTGGTCAAGGGCTCCAGCTGATGATTTTTTCTGATCTATGAAGATAAGCAGGAGATAATATTAATTCAACCAAAACTATACTAAATTTATTTATCAGGAAGTATGTTTACAAAATCATCATTAGTTGATGATTCAATATTTTGATGTCTACCTTCATCTAAATATTAAAATGAGCTCCACATGCATTCTTATAACTTCTAAATGATGACCTTCTTTATTTACCTTATCCTCAGATTTAAATGCATTTCCCTTTTTATTATCAGATATATGATGTCTTAAATGTTCCATGAATCATGTTGTGAGCATGTTATACATATTATTATGAATGTAACCTTTGTGTATATAAGTTTATTAGTATGTAGTACAATACCTTGGATGCACATTTTATACCTATTTCCCTCATAACTATCCTTATGTCTTGATAGTAACTTTAAATGTTCTTAGGGATCATTTTGACTCATTCATCATTGTCATGACAAGCTCATATAGTATAAAACAACAGAAATCCTTTAGGGTTGGAATATCTTACAGATGGATTTAACCAACAAAATTATAAAAAAGGCATGAATGTGCTGCTCAACTACACATCTTAAATATAACCATGTGTATATACAAGAAAGGAGTTTGCTATTAACTGAAAGGAGAACCTATGATTCCTCTTGAGGCCTTAAAGGAACCAAGCAGGGAAAATTCCTAATGGCCACTCCATACATTCTTGACATTGCAGCTGTTATTACTATGTGTTTATTCATATAGTATACAAACATGGATGGGCTGCTCACCAACATGCATTAGCCAGTTTTACCTCTGAGTTTAAGATCAAGAAACATCGTGGTCTTTCTTCTCAATTGCCTGATAAGGTAGAATAAATGTTTGTGTAAATGATAAATATTTTTCCAATAGATATATACAATTATGACAGACAATATTAAATCATGGCCCTTGTAAAGTCACCAATCAAGGCAACAGTTTGGCTGAGGTGGAGGGTGCTAAAAATCCACTGATTGTGGACCCAGGCTGCCATATGATGATGACTTTTTATTTAGGTACTTACAACTGTAGATCACTTTCATGTGAAAGAAGAATGCAATAATTAAAAGAACTATCTTATACTAAATAAAACATTATTGGCCTTTGTGAAGTTAAAAAAAAAAATGAAGAGACAATTGATTTAAAAAGTGGACATGTACTCTATTATAAAGGCACAAACATTGGAAATACAAGTGGAATAGGATTCATTATAAATAAAAAGTGGAAGAACAACATTGTGGAGATTGATGGTGTATCGGACTGAGTGGCAAGATTAGTTATATGATTTAATAGCAGATACCAAATGCAGATAATTCAGGTTTATGCCCCAACAAGTTCTCATAGTAATGAAGTAGTAAAATATTTTTATATGGATGTACAAAAATGCTTTGATCAGAGTTAACAACATTTTAAAATTGCTATGAGAGACTTTAATGATAGAACTGGTAAAAAAATGAAAGATGAAAATGGTATAGGTAATTTTGGTTATAGTAATAAAAATGAGAGAGGACATAGATTTGTGGAGTTTGCAGAAAAAGAAAAACTTTATATTATGAATTCATTTTTTGAGAAAAATGTTAAAAAAAATGGACATGGAAGCATAAAATGAAGGTACAGCAGTATTGGATTATATTTTGACTAACAGAAAATACATATTTCAAGATTGTAATATTTTTAATGGATTTAATACAGGAAGTGATCATCGATTAGTAAGATGTAAGATATGTGTTAATGCAAATCTAGAGAGACAAAAATTATTAAGAAAAAAAATATTTACAGTTGATATTTCTAATCTTCAGAAACATTCAAATGAATTTAAATTAGAACTTATAAATCGATTTCAAGTATTAGTAAATTTTGAACATGATTTAGATTTGAATGAAATTAATAAAAAAAATAACTGAAACACTTTTAAAAACTGCAACATAGATAGCTGGTAGAAAAAAGAAGCAATTGGCCAATAAAATTTCTACTGAGACTAGAGAATTTATGAAGAAAAGAATAAATATAAAGATATACAAAAAAAGATGCATTAAAAAGATTGAATATCTCAAATTTTTTAAAATGGTGTGGAAAATAGTTGAAAATTACATAATAAAGGATAACTGTGAAGTAGCAAGGAAAGTTGTAGAAGTAAAACAACACTTTGGTATTGGTAGGAAATTTATATCTATAATAAAAAAAATGGAATTATTACTAAAAAGAAAGATGCCATCGTGAAATGGATAGAAGACGTTTATCAAGAATTATATAGTAATGAAGAACAAGTACTTTCTATATCTATTACATTTTCAAAATTGCCCAGAATTTTAAGTGAAGAAGTGAGACATGCAATTAAATGTATGAAAAAAGGAAAGGTTCCAGGTAATGATGGAATTATAATTGATATATTAAATGAAGCAGGTGAAGAAATAGAATTTTTTTTAGCAAAGTTATATACCAAATGTCTAAATGATAAAGATGTACCAGATGATTGGAAGAATGCAGTATTAATATTTTAAAAAGATGATAAAGAAAATATTAGAAATTAAAGACCTATCAGCCTTTTATCAGTTGTATACAAAATTTTTACCAAGATATATTACAACTTGTTTACAGAGAACATTGGATTTCCACCACCCAAGAAAACACACTGCATTTAAACATGGTTTTAGTATAGTAGATCAGATCCAGATATTGAGAGAAGTTATAAAAAAGACAAATGAATATGAGTTGTCATTATGCTTTGGATTTGTAGATTATGAAAAGGCATTTGATTCTATAAACATTTCTTTGGTGATTAAAGCATTGGATCATCAAGATATAGATCCAGGATATTGTCATATTTTAAATAATATTTATAAAAATGCAACAGCAACAATTAGATTACATAATGATACTGGGAAAGTCAACATTGAGAAGGGTGTAAGACAGGGTGACTCCATATCTCCAAAACATTTTACAGCAGTGCTGCAAGAATTATTTTGTGGGTTAAACTGGGAAGCTAAAGGAGTGAAAGTAAATGGAGATTATTTAAGTCATTTAGATTTTGCAGATGATGTAGTTGTTTTTGCAAATAATGCTTTAGAGCTTCAGGGAATGTTGCAGGAGTTATCAGATGAAAGTAGGGCTAAAGACAAATGTTAAAAAGACTAAAGTAATGTTTAATGGAATTTCTCAAAATATGAAAATAAAGTTTTATTATGATGAGTTAAAAGAAGATAACAGTTACAAATACCTTGGTCAGATTATTAATACAGATGGAAACATAATGGATGAAATCAATCATAGAATTGAACTTGGTTGGAGTGCTTTTGGTAGAAATAACTTGATACTAAAAGGAAATATGCCTATGTGTTTGAAAAGGAAAGTTTTTAATAAATGTGTTTTACCAGTTCTTACTTATGGATCTGAGACTTGGACACTTAATAGAACAGCAATTCAGAGACTTCAGACCACTCAAAGAAGTATTGAGAGATGCATGCTGGGAGTAACAAGAAGAGATTGAAAATGAAATATATGGGTAAGAGAACAAACAACTGTTATTGACCTCACTGAAAAAAGTAAAAGACTAAAGTGGCCTTGGCCTGGACATATTTCTAGAAGAGATAATAATAGATAAACAATTGAAATTTTAAATTGGATTCCAAAAGATTGTAAAATACCCAGAAAAAGACCACATGTGATGTGGATGGATGAAATAAGAAAGTGCGTAGGTGTGATGTAAAGAAGAGAAACTAAAGATCAGAGAAGATGGATTGAACTTGGAGAGACCTTCATCCTGCCATGTATTGATAATGGTTGTTTATGATGATGACTACTGTTAAATAAAATTTAATTTTGATAATTTATAAATCAATTAAATACTCAGTAAATTTTTTGTTTATATATAAACCTCATAGTAAATTTACTTTTGATACTTCTTGATATGAAAACGGATATTAATAATTTTTAAAATGAATAATTACTCACAGAAGGTTCATAATATCAAGTAATACTTAATAAAATAATTTCAAGAAATAAACTTCAAGTTCTTTCTTTTTATATTATTATTTGTCTTTTCAACTACAATTAAATTATTATGATAAACAACATGTTGATTCTCTATTCCCCTCTCAATAGATATTGTTAAATATCTTGCAATAACTTGCAATAACTTTTAATCATAGAATAATCAAATATAATAAATAATAAAAAATATTATATCAAATATAAAACATAAGATTACATTTTTTTTTTAAAAAATAAAAATAAATTAAGAACAAGATAAAATAAATTGACATTTGGGAATCTCATATCAAGTCTTTAAATGATAGATTCCTTTTTCTCTTTTCTAAAGTTATTGTTCCTATATGAAAATCTGTATAAATATATATATATAAATGACTTTCCTTTTTTTTTTCTAGATAAGATGTGAATACACTATAAATAATCTCTAAGATCACATTATTGAATATATTATTGACAAATTTTATTATTCTTGCACAAGATAAGGCCCTTTCTATAAATGTCATAGTTGGATCCATTTTTTTATGTTGGTCAGTCTTTGTTGTTTGGGGATGATTCACAATCATCAAGCATGGGAGGTAATATTACTTTGGTTGTTACAGATAATCTGAGAGAGATCTATGGAGGTTTTATCTGCACATTCATGGTTTAGCAATCACTTTTAATAGCATTAGAATTTTTCTAGTATTTCATAAAGATTTTTCCAAGCTATTTTGGCTTTAGGAGAGAGAAACCTTGAAAAATTAATGGACTTTGACAATCTCTTATGCTAGTAACAATGGGAATACAAAATCTACACAAGAATAATAAAACTAATTCTTTTTGATCTTTACATAGCTATTGTAATTATTATGCAGTTCTCATCTTGTAAAAAATTTAACAAACAAGCATAAATCATTTTTCATGGTACACATATCAATTGGGATAAATACAATTAAACTAAGTACATTGTCCTTTCAAAACAGATATATCAAGATCTTATAATTAAAATATTTCTAATCAAAACTATTTAATAAAATAATTTTAATCTTAAACTTAAAATATTAACTTGCTTTTCAAAAACATATCTAATCAAATTATTCAATCAAAACCTGATTTTTAATCTTTCTTGATTAAATTTGTTTAACAAAATTATTTAAAAACAGACTTAATTAGAAGAAAATTAATCTATTCGAATTTCTATTTAAAATCTAGAATTGACTTGAACTTTTAGATTATATAAACCATTATTTGAAATTTTATTTTAAAATATAGAATTCATTTGAGCTTTTATATTATTTGAGCTAATATCAGAAAATTTTATTTTTAAACATACACAAACTAACATATAAACTCAAATAATTAAATGCATCTATGGGTGTAAATATGTGCTAAAGTAGAAAATTGAATTATAAATTATTGTGAAGTTTAACCAAGCTACATTGATGAACAAAATTAAATTCACTATCTATATTTCTGACTAACCCTATACTATTGCTTCTCAATTTGCTTTTCAATTTGATCTTGGCACTTAGTTATTGATATCAATGAAGTATCCACTTCAATGTAAATTCAATAAAAGTTTGCCACAGAGTAAGATATGTCGTCAAATGTTTACTGATTTTATATGCAGATTAATTTGATGAGAATAGTTTATTATATATATTGTAACCTTCCACTTAGCTAGATAGAGACGGAGAGAGAGTGACAGAGAGAGATATGCATTATGTGTAATAATTTATTTACCAGGGTGCAAAATTGTAACTATATCTAAACAGCTGTTATGTCAACTCATCATCATCATCATCACTCAACAAACTGCTAGTCCATGAGAAAAGCAAGTTATCAAAATTTATATATATATATATATTATAACTGATGAAATTTAATCAATGCTGGTGATGGGTAGAATGATCAATCTGATCTGATGAAAAATCTAAAATCTAGTTTAATTTAATCTAGTCTAGCGCAATCGGGTTGCCATTATGTAATAAACCATCACAAAGCACAAATAATCTCTTTTAAAGTCTACTTGGTTCAAGCTATATGTAAACAAAAGAATAATGAGATTATCTGCTCCAGACATCAACAAATCTATCACATTACAAAGTAAACTGCACTTAGCAATGAACTTGGATATCATTGCCCTAAGCAATAATATATGATTAGGCTAACTACTTGATTAGCAATCTAATGAAAATCAAATCCAATTAATAACTAAAGCAGATTCCAATATACTTTATTAACCTGTTATTATTGTAGTAATTTAAATCTACTCCATTATTTAATGATGCTGCATTTCAATAAGCGATACACAATTATTTCTACTTTAATATTTAATTAATAAGTTTCTATTGAAATCAACTAATTTTTATATCATTTTATAAGACCCTTTGAAAGCGTATGCACTCACTTAAATGTTTAAACAAATTAATCTATGTCTAGTTTACTAAGAAGCTATAAAGTAATATATAAATAATTTATTCATATCCTCCAATAATGTGATATTTAATTATTGCTTCGTTTATATGTTAAAATAGAATACCCCACGAAAACTTATTAGCTATTTTCTATCTTTATAATGTCCAATCATATTATATAAAAGATATGTTAAGTTTCCATTGGATGTCCATCGACCTATAATAATAAATATCATCTATTTAAACCTTCAAATAAATGAATATAAAATTGGTTGGCAATAATTAAAATATATGATTATAATTTAGATTCATCCCAATTTAAAGATAATATTCAATTAAACTATTCAATGAAGTTTATACTCTTTATTTTAGAGAAGTTTTTTTTAAAAAATATTTAAGACAAGTCGACCTGAATCAATGATAAAATACAATCTATTTATGTATATATCTTTTTTTATGACGGAATCAGATAAACATAAAAATGATTGACTTTGTAATATTAACTAAGATAAATTATAATATATAATATTTGAATGCCAAAAAAATATAAAATTCATATGGGAATAAAATAAAATGCTAATATGCAAAACATACCATATCTTATATTGTAGTACACTTACCAAGCTGAGTTGGAACCTTGTCATTTAAATAGCTAAGTCATCTTATGCAATTCAAATAATAATAATAAAAATTAACGGAGTCTTGTCATTTGAATCACTCAATTTATTTGATTATATAAAAAAAAATTGGTAAGATTAACAACAAAATACATAAAAAATTAATTTATATTTCAGATTGATTGAATAAATAAAAATGATAAAATTACTGTATCTCTAAAATGTATTGCGAAACAATAATGACATGTATATAAAAAAAAATGAATGAATGAATGGAGAGATTTTTGGATATCTTACTGAAAAATATATCTATAACAGATACCAAAGATATGAAATTCGACAAGATCGAAGCCTATTTGTTTATCAAAATAATAACCGATAAATGAATATGAAATAATATGATATATTTGAATCTCTTGTCTGTTCGATGTTTTAAACTAAATTTTATACATGCAACCATCAAGTCATATATTAAAATAAAAAACAACAACATCGGATTGTGTTAATATATACATAGACAAGAGTTCATATAATTAATAAAGGAATCTCTCCGATCATTTTTATTTCATAAATTCTATTACTCCTAAAGATAATTTAAATAAAATACAAATCATCTCTTTTAAATAAATATAAAAAAATTAATATGCGCACATTTATATATATATATATAAATCATACCCTATATAAGAGTCTGTCCGTTTTCACTATTTATTTGTCCATTGCAATTTACTTATCCCCAGTTTCTATGAAGTAAAGAGAAGTTTATTTCTCAGAAATAATATGTCGAACTTTATAATGCTTCACTAACAATCCTTTTTTTTTTCCAAAGAGGAGAGTGTGATTTACTTAGCCTTTTTTTATGATTCAAATTAATCCAGTTGATCCTAAGTGTTTCTTAGCTTGTGACATAATATTTATCCAAATTCAATGGTAGTTTTTTTTCCATATGTCATAGCATCTGCCGGGACGCGAACCCACACCCGTCTGCAACCAACTACTTGCTTGCATGGTAGCTGCGATACCTTTCGGCTAACAACGCAGGACAATTCAATGGTAGTTATGCTCCAAACTTTAAATCAGAAATATATTTGTTTTAAAATAAAAATAGCCAATTTTATACAAAGCATTTTTTTTTCATATGTTTCCTTTTTTACATTTTGTTGCCATTTTCTTTGGAATCCTTCACAACTGCCATTCAAATGAACAAATGGGCAGATATTTTAAGTTTATTCTTTCATTTTTTATGGTTTAACAATAAAAATAAATATTGAAGAATTTTTTATTTATAAGAACATAGAAAATATGTCCATTCGTGGCAATCACAAAAAGATGATAGCGTACTCTTTTAGTCTTTTGTGGCTATTTATATGTTCTCTTTCTGACATTCTGGTGTCCTAACAACCATTGGAATTCACTCAAAATAAAGCTCAATGCTGAACAATTTTATTACAACAGTTTTTGCAGTTTGTAATGTAAGTTTGGAGAAAATGGATACATGGCAATGAAAGCCAAATTCGATTTGATTTTTCCTATTATTTGTAAACCAAAATACAGAATTGATATTAAAACCTTTCTTCACTTATAAACACAAATAATTTACACATATATATTTTTTTAATAATAATATTTTTGTTTATTAATTTATAAACAAATATACATGACATAAAAACATTGAATTATATGTAATAATGATACTATGGTGACTGCATTAATATAAATGAAACATGTAAAATAATATCGATCCTATTTAAGTAAACTTTTATATCATACTAAATTGTTTTCAAAATTTATTTATTTATCTATATATTTTTCCTGAGTTTGGTTATAGTGAATTTAGTATTTTAAAACAAGAATCAACAGTAAACAATTCTATTTAAAAGCTTTAGGTTTCCATGGTGATCATTTTAAATCCATATTTTCAATATCTTCCATTATCCATTTATCAAAGCAAAAGAAAAATCAAACAAGATCAACAAACTTCTTTATTTTTTTTATACTTTGATCATTAATCTGAATATTCACAATACCTTCCATCTACAGAGAAAAAAAAACAAAGGACCTTTTCCTGTCTCCTAAATCATTAAACATTTTAACTTCAATACAAATAAACATCTGTTTTTTTCTATCTGTCTTGATTTACATATTATTTAATATGTTAGCCAAAAATTTTACATATCTTATCCTCATCAAAGCAATATGGAATTTGTTTATTCCTTTTATCCTTATTTTCTTAGTATACTTATATGCATTTTTTTATATCTACCATTTATGTAGTATAATCACATCTCTAGGTTTTTTTTTTCGACAAAAATTTATATTGGATTTCACAATTAAATTTTTGCATGTTTATATTCCTCTCTGCAACTTTCTTGACAACAATGCTCTAAAGTTAGAGTCAAACAAGAAAATCGTTTAGTATTTGCTTCATACAAGCCAAATATATTACAGAACAAAATTCATTTATAAAGCCAAATATTATTACTTACTCTCTAATAACCATATATTTTCATTGCATTGTTAAAAAATATATATATTTATATGTTTTATTTTCTTACAACTTAACAATAGCTTTTATTTTTTAGACATACCTGTAGTTCATTTCAGTGACACTACTATGGGCCTAAACTTTAAATATTATAATATTGCCACAAAAATGAGAATATAACTTTAATTAATGAATATCTTATATTTATTCAAGTCCTGCCTTGGACATTGAAAATACTAGCTTTAAAGTTACTTTTCTTATAACATAAACTAAACAAATGAAAATCAACTTCTACAATGAGCTGGAGATTCAAAACAACAGAGATATCTCATTTTTAAATCACTTCTAATACTAAAATAAACTGATTAAATGTTAATCAAATCTAATTTTAATTTCTGGAGGATCTGGCAACTATCTTGTGAACTAAGTTGTGCCCATCATTGATACTAATCAAGGACCTTCATGTTTGAATAGCTTTTATTTTATGCAGGTTAGGGGAACTACTGAACACATTTTTTTTTAAAAAAAAATTACAATTCATATCTAAGTATAAATCCTGCCATCAAGGATTTATTCCTACCTGCCAATGAATAATAAGTCTGGGACATCTGTCAACTTCAGACTTCACTATAACTTCATACAGAGTTATGAGCCACAACACACATTTATAATTCTGCCAACTTCCTCAAAGAAAAGACTTAATCATACAAATATTTACAATTTACAATTAGCACAGACATCAAAATCTTACACTCTATATCTTCAATGCATTAAATCATCCACTCATCACCATTCATCAATTTTATAAGGTCTAATATCAAATAGCATTTGTATGCTATATAATGAAAATCTTCAAAAGTACATTGACTATAAATATTTCTCACTCTGATTTTTTTTTAGTCTTTCATATATGTATTTACACTATTACTAATTACTTTAGGTCATATTTATAAATATCATGAGACATAATAATAAAGTTACTTTAGTGAATGTCTATTTATTTAATTGGGTGGTGCTACTGGCTTTAAGCTTCAGGCATTGAAGGTACCATTTTCACCTTCAGGGGTTTCTATGAAAAATGTGTTCTCCCCCACTTTTCTTTTTATTTGGAATGGTCCCTCATATGCATTCAAAAACTTTTTGAACTTATAATTCTGTGGGTCACAGATTTGTCTCTACTTCAAATAAATATGTTCTTATATAAATCTTTTATTTTCCAGCCATACACAAATTCATTAATCCATTAGTCAAATCATAGGTCAGGGAGGAAATCATGCCATCTAAATTTATCAAATCAGTGTTAGTCTTTTCCTCTCTCCATGTACTTTTCAACTACTCTCTTTATTTTTGAACAAAATAACAAAGAAATGTTACTATTAACATTATCATCTATTGTATAGTTATACTAACTATAAGTTTTCTCATAAACGAACTCTTACAACATTTTTCATGGGATTTACCTTCCTTTCCTTTTACTGTATTACCACAAAATTCTCCTCAGAATGATTGTTTAACATGTTTCCTATAATAAATATTATATTCCTGCATTATTATGGACATAACTTCTTCCATACTTAATTTCCACCTTTCCTTTGCATTATGATACATGTTTTTTTTTTATCTTTGTGTTATTCATTTACACTCTATATGGTTCCAAAAGTCAACCTTCACATTTTGAACTCCTTTGAATTTAAATTTACTTATCAAGCATATTTCATCTATAATTTTCTGACTACCCTCATTCTTTGTGTTTTTACTTGGTTGTAATAGCTCAACATTTGAAACCTTTTTATCTAAATGATTCTTTTCATCAATATATTTTATTTTTACTGAATCACTAGAACAATCTATTTTTGTCCTTTCAAACCCTTCAATCATCATTACTGTTTCTAACGGCACCTGTTCTACTATTTTGTAATTTACTATTTTTGTTTCATTACCTTCTACCTTCATATAAGTCTGAATATCTCTTAACACTTATCTCCAATGTGGGTGCTTTTTGGGTATCTACAAAAGTTTGTTCGATTTTAAAACATCTTTCCATATTGCTTTGATGAGGATAAGATATTTAAAATTTTTGGCTAACATATTAAATAATATGTAAATCAAGACAGATAGAAAAAACAGATCTTTATTTGTATTGAAGTTAAAATGTTTAATAATTTAGGAGACAAGAAAAGGTCCTTTATTTTTTTTTTCTCTGTAGATGGGAGGTATTGTGAATATTCAGATTAATGATCAAAGTATAAAAATAAAAAAAAAATAAAGAAGTTTGTTGATCTTGTTTGATTTTTCTTTTGCTTTGATAAATGGATAATGGAAGATATTGAAAATATGGATTTAAATTCATCACCATGGAAACCTAAAGCTTTTAAATAGAATTGTTTACTGTTGATTCTTGTTTTAAAATACTAAATTCACTATAACCAAACTCAGGAAAAACATATAGATAAATAAATAAATTTTGAAAACAATTTAGTATGATATAAAAGTTTACTTAAATAGGATCGATATTATTTTACATACTTCATTTATATTAATGCAATCACCATAGTAACATTATTACATATAATTCAATGTTTTATGTCATGTATATTTGTTTATAAATTAATACACAAAAATATTATTATTAAAAAATATATATGTGTAAATTATTTGTGTTTATAAAGTGAAGAAAGGTTTGAATATCAATTCTGTATTTTGGTTTACAAATAATAGGAAAAATCAAATCGAATTTGGCTTTCATTGCCATGTATCCATTTTCTCCAAACTTACATTACAAATTGTGAAAACTGTTGTAATAAAATTGTTTGGCATTGAGCTTTATTTTGAGTGAATTCCAATGGTTGTTATGACACCAGAACACCAGAAAAAAACATATAAATTGCCACAAAAGAATATAAGAGTGTGCTATCATCTTTTTGTGATTGCCACTAATCGGCATATTTTCTATGTTCTTATAAATAAAAAATTCTTCAATATTTATTTTTTACTGTTAAACCTTAAAAAATGGAAGAATAAACTTAAATTATCTGCCCATTCATTTATTTGAATGGCAGTTGTGAAGGATTCCAAGAAAACAGCAACAAAATGTAAAAAAGGAAACCTATGAAAAAAAATGCTTTGTATGAAATTGGCAATTTTTATTTTAAAATAAAGATATTTCTGATTTAAAGTTTGGAGTACAACTACCATTGAATTTGGATAAATATTATGTCACAAGCTAAGAAACACTTAGGACCAACTGGATTAATTTGCATCATAAAAAAGGCTAATTAAATCGCACTCTCATCTTTGGAAAGAAAAAGGATTGTTAGTGAAGCATTATAAAGTTTGACTTATTATTTCTGAGAAATAAACTTCTCTTTGCTTCATAGAAACTGGGGATAAGTAAATTGTAATGGACAAATAAATAGTGAAAATGGACAGACTCTTATATAGGGTATGATTTTTTTTATATATAAAAATGTGCGCATGTTAATTTTTTTACATATATTTAAAAGAGATGATTTGTATTTTATTTAAATTATCTTTATCAACAAATAAAAAATCCTTCTCCTTTTTTCTTTTCAAAAACTTTATTTTTTATCTCAATACTGAACATATATATACATTAATATACAAAACTCCAACGTTTCAACTGTTTTATCTCATACAGTCATTTTCAAGGATCTGCAACAATATTAAATACATATCAACAAATAAACTTCAATTACATAAAAACTTTCTCTTACATTAACATAATAACAAACATATAGACCTATATTTTACTTACAGCTTTCTCCCACTGCTATATTTTATTACTCTTTTTTTTTATTTACATTGTTTAATTACAAATATATCTTAAAATCATCCAAGAAACTTTCTATACAAATTTAAATACCAACTCTAATTTCCAAAAACCTCCCCCTTTCTTTAAATTTTCTCTAAAACCCATCTTAAAACTACATTCCTAAACTATATATTTAAATGAATATAAAACAAATTTAAACATCCCCCCCCTCTCTCTCTCTTTTATACAAAAAACTTCTAACAATTTACCTAAACCCATTAAGCATTTATTTTAATTATACAGTAATTTATATTCCTTATCTACTCCATTAGTTCTATTTAGAGTAGGATTATATTTTTTTATATAAAAAAATCCTTTAACCATCCTTTCCCTGTAATTTTTAACCCTTTCTAACATTTTAATACTAAATTCTTTATGACCTAAACCTTTACAATGAATGTAAATATTTGAATTTTTGTCATACAAATGTTGTCTAAGTCTAGTTTTTAATTTATTCTTAGTTGTACCAATATATGAAACCTTACCCCACTCCCTCTTACAATTTAAACATTCAATTAAATATATTGCATTCACTTTGTCAGTTTCTATATTTTTTGTATCATTGATTAAATTTCCTAAATTCAATTTCTTTTTATATACTGGTTTAATAATTAACCTACTTTCCCCTTTGTATTTATTATTTATACTTTTTATAATCTTTTTAATCTTCATAAAATTATCTCTAGAAACATTGTAACTATTATATATAAAATTATTTACATCTTTCCCATTGTTTCTCTTCTTTATTATTTTTTTAATATTTCTTTTATTACATAATTTATCAATAATTTTAACTGGATAATTATTTTTTATACCTTCCTCTTTTATATTACTAATTTCTTTTGTAAAAATTTTTTCTTCAGAACATAAATTAATTGCTCTGTTTATCCTATTATTAATAATATTAATTTTATGTTCATTTTCAATATCTGAATCCCAACTACTTAACAAACCATAAAAAGTTTCTTTTCTGAATACACTAGTTTCAATATCAACCTTACAATTTTTAATAACTTTTTTTTATTATAACATCCATATAAGTAATTACATTATTTTTTTCTTTTTCCATAGTAAAACTAATGTCATCATCAATTGAATTAATATACCTTATAAAACATTCAGATTTTCTATAATTGCCATTGAACACTAAAAAATAATCATCAACATACCTAACCCAAAAAACAGGCTTATATTTTGTAACACAAAAATATTTATTTTCATAATCATCCATAAATATAGCAGCTAACAATCCACTCATACTATTCCCCATACTCAATCCTTTACATTGTCTATAATATACTTCATCATATTTAAATACCACATCTTTACAACAAATATTTAACATATCATACAATTGATTACATTCCATTTTTATACTCTTATTAGTATCTTTATATTTAACATATCATACAATTGATTACATTCCATTTTTATACTCTTATTAGTATCTTTAATATTAAAGATACTAATAAGAATATAAAAATGGAATGTAATCAATTGTATGATATGTTAAATATTTGTTGTAAAGATGTGGTATTTAAATATGATGAAGTATATTATAGACAATGTAAAGGATTGAGTATGGGGAATAGTATGAGTGGATTGTTAGCTGCTATATTTATGGATGATTATGAAGATAAATATTTTTGTTACAAAATATAAGCCTGTTTTGGGGGTTAGGTATGTTGATGATTATTTTTTTAGTGTTCAATGGCAATTATAGAAAATATGAATGTTTTATAAGGTATATTAATTCAATTGATGATGACATTAGTTTTACTATGGAAAAAGAAAAAAATAATGTAATTACTTATATGGATGTTATAATAAAAAAAGTTATTAAAAATTGTAAGGTTGATATTGAAACTAGTGTATTCAGAAACAAAACTTTTTATGGTTTGTTAAGTAGTTGGGATTCAGATATTGAATATGAACATAAAATTAATATTATTAATAATAGGATAAACAGAGCAATTAATTTATGTTCTGAAGAAAAATTGTTTATAAAAAGAAATTAGTAATATAAAGGAAGGAGTATAAAATAATTATCCAGTTAAAATTATTGATAAATTATGTAATAAAAGAAATATTAAAAATAATAAAGAAGAGAAACAATAGGAAAGATGTAAATAATTTATATATAATAGTTACAATGTTTCTAGAGATACTTTTATGAAGATTAAAAATATTATAAAAAGTATAAATAATAAATACAAAGGGGAAAGTAGGTTAATTATTAAACCAGTATATAAAAAGAAATTGAATTTAGGAAATTTAATCAATGATACAAAAAATATAGAAACTGACAAAATGAATGGAATATATTTAATTGAATGTTTAAATTGTAAGAGGGAGGGGGGTAAGGTTTCATATATTGGTACAACTAAGAATAAATTAAAAACTAGACTTAGACAACATTTGTATGACAAAAATTCAAATATTTACATTCATTGTAAAGGTTTAGGTCATAAAGAATTTAGTATTAAAATGTTAGAAAGGGTTAAAAATTACAGGGAAAGGATGGTTAAAGGAATTTTTTTATATAAAAAATATAATCCTACTCTAAATAGAATTAATGGGAGTAGATAAAGAATATAAATTACTGTATAATTAAAATAAATGCTTAATGGGTTTAGGTAAATTGTTAGAAGGTTTTTGTATAAAAGAGGAGAGAGAGGGAGGGGGGGGTGAATGTTTAAATTTGTTTTATATTCATTTAAATATATAGTTTAGGAATGTAGTTTTAAGATGGGTTTTAGATAAAATTTAAAGAAAGGGGAGGTTTTTGGAAATTAGAGTTGGTATTTAAATTTGTATAGAAAGTTTCTTGGATGGTTTTTAAGATATATTTGTAATTAAACAATGTAAAATAAAAAAAAAAAAGAAATGAAATATAGCAGTGGGAGAAAGCTGTAAGTAAAATATATTTCTATATGTTTGTTATTATGTTAATGTAAGAGAAAGTTTTTATGTAATTGAAGTTTATTTGTTGATATGTATTTAATATTGTTGCAGATCCTTGAAAATGACTGTATGAGATAAAACAGTTGAAACGTTGGAGTTTTGTATATTAATGTATATATATATGTTCAGTATTGAGATAAAAAATAAAGTTTTTGAAAAGAAAAAAGGAGAAGGATTTTTTATTTGTTGATATTATTGTAGAACATATATATTTTAAAAGAAAAAGTGGATGTACCTTTGCTGCGTTATTATATATTATAAATTATCTTTAGGAGTAATAGAATTTACGAAATAAAAATGATCGGAGAGATTCCTTTATTAATTATTTGAACTCTTGTCTAAGTATATATTAACACAATCCGATGTTGTTGTTTTTAATATATGACTTGATGGTTGCATGTATAAAATTTAGTTTAAAACATCAAACAGACAAGAGATTCAAATATATTGTATTATTTCATATTCATTTATCGGTTATTATTTTGATAAACAAATAGGCTTCGATCTTGTTGTATTTCATATCTTTGGTATCTGTTATAGATAAATTTTTCAGTAAGATATACAAAACTCTCTCCAT
Source organism: Epiperipatus broadwayi (assembly GCA_028023455.1). Taxonomy (NCBI): domain Eukaryota; kingdom Metazoa; phylum Onychophora; class Udeonychophora; order Euonychophora; family Peripatidae; genus Epiperipatus; species Epiperipatus broadwayi. The sequence continues at coordinate 57,040 of JAQFVV010001444.1, forward strand.
TCATTCATTCATTTTTTTATATACATGTTGTTACTGTTTTCGCAACACATTTTAGAGATACACACAGTAATTTTATCATTTTTATTTATTCAATCAATCTGAATATAAATTAATTTTCTATGTATTTTGTTGTTAATCTTACCAATTTTCTTTTATATAATCCAATAAATTGAGTGATTCAAATGATAAGATTCCGTTAATTTTTTTTATTATTATTTAGATTGCATAAGATGACTTAGCTATTTAAATGACAAGGTTCCAACTCAGCTTGGTAGGTGTACTAGAATATAAGATATGGTATTTTTGCATATTAGCATTTTATTTTATTCCCATATGAATTTTATATTTATATTGGCATTCAACTGTTATATATTATAATTTACCTTAGTTAATATTACAAAGTCAATCATTTCTATGTTTGTCTGATTCTGTCATATAAAAAGATATATACATAAATAGATTGTATTTTATCACTGATTCAGGACGACTTGTCTTAAATATTTTTTAAAAAAAACTTCTTTAAAATAAAGAGTATAAACTTCATTGAATAGTTTAATTGAATATTATCTTTAAATTGGGATGAATCTAAATTATAATCATATATTTTAATTATTGCTAACCAATTTTATATTCATTTATTTGAAGGTTTAAATAGATGATATTTATTATTATAGGTCGATGAGCATCCAATGGAAACTTAACATATCTTTTATATAATATGATTGGACATTATAAAGATAGAAAATAGCTAATATGTTTTCGTGGAGTATTCTATTTTAACATATAAACGAAGCAATAATTAAGTATCACTTTATTGGAAGATATAAATAAATTATTTATATATTACTTTATAGCTTTTTAGTAAACTAGATGTAGATTAATTTGTTTAAACACTTAAGTGAGTGCATAAGTTTTCAAAGTGTCTTATAAAATGATATAAAAACTAGTTGATTTCAATAGAAAATTATTAATTAAATATTAAAGTAGAAAGAATTGTGTATCGCTTATTGAAAGATACAAACGAATGTTTATACTTTCTATTTAGCGTTTATTAAACTAGATATACATTTGAGACAACTATTATTTTGTTTTGATATTTAAATAGTGTATATATTTTAAGATGTTTTGTAAAATACAATTTTAGGTATTTAGAAGCTTATCCGTTAAGATAAAATGCAGCATCATTAAATAATGAAGTAGATTTAAATTACTACAATAATAACAGGTTAATAAAATATATTGGAATCTGCTTTAGTTATTAATTGGATTTGATTTTTATTAGATTGCTAATCAAGTAGTTAGCCTAATCATATATTATTGTTTAGGGCAATGATATGCGAGTTCATTGCTCCGTGCAGTTTACTGTGTAATGTGATAGATTTGTTGATGTCTGAAGCAGATAATCTCATTATTCTTTTGTTTACATATAGCTTAAACCAAGTAGACTTTAAGAGAGATTATTTGTGCTTTGTGATGGTTGATTACATAATGACGACCCGATTGATATAGAGTAGATTAAATTAAACTAGATTTTAGATTTTTCATCAGATCAGATTGATCATTCTACCCATCACCAACATTGATCAAATTCCATCAGTTACAATATATATATATATATATATATATATATATAATATATATATATATATATATATATATATATTTATTTATTTATTTATTTATTTATATTTAAGTTTTAAATAGTATGTTTAGTTCTTATCTTGAATTGAGTAATTATTAGATAAATGAATTAAATGACAAATTATTGAAAGCTAAACCAACTCTCCACCACATACTCACAAATAAGTCAATATGAATTCAATGCAACTGTATGATCCCTTGTGGCATCTACGACAATTCCAGTTCCCTATTTGTGTAAATGGTTTGGTAATCCAGGGTGGGGTAGTCATGTATTTACCTTGCTATAATGTTGTGACAGTCAACATTGTTTTTACATGCTGAATTTTATAATTGAGCCTGTATTGGCCTGTCCTTCAAACAGGCAAACACATCAGAGCCCCCCCCCTGCTGATTCCAGCCCTATGCACTGACTTTTCTAATTTTCAGTCAAAAAAATGAGACATATTGTAAACATAAAATTCAGCATGTAGAAACAATGTTGACTGTCTTGACATCATAGCAAGATAAATTCATGATTATCCCAAGCAGAGAACCTGGGGAATCAGAGCAATAAAAAATATTAAAAAGTCTTATTACCAAAATAAAGAAGAGAAGTCTCCACTCACCCCCCCCCCCAAACATATTAATTATCTTTTTTATTTGTAGATCACTCTCCAAAGTTGCAATTAATTTCTTTTAAGTGTTTATGTTTTTCCCATCACATCTTTACAATCAAGCATGGCTCTCCACAATGCCATCTCTCAGGCACATGCTTAAAAATGGAATGTATGATATTATCAATGCAATATTTTTTTTAATATTATAGTATGCCAGCAATGATGATGTCATCATTTAAAAATGTATGACTGGAAATCTCTCATTCTCAGTGTCCTGATTTATAGTGTGAAGTTTCAATTAGTCACTTCCAAATTTACTGCAGACCACTGAACACTATCCCAGTGAATTTAAGTTGAATAGACATACACTTATTCTGGAAGCTACCAATGACAATAATCTTAATCATGATAATAATAAACATTAGAAACTACAAAACGGTTACTTAAAATATTTATGTGCACTGAATTTGGATTAGATTCTCATTGACTGGGCATGCCTTCAAATATCAGGAGTAGAAAAGGAATTTGATATCCACTCGTGACATTAGTCATAGCACAATAAACTTAATAAACTAATGATTAAATTTAAAATTAAATTATTCATTTAGATATTTGCCATATGATTATTATAATTTTTAATATGAATAAACATTTTAGCAGACTAATTCTCAAATCGCAACAAATGAATAATAAAATTTATAAAAAAGCAATATTAATTTAATAGTAATATTTAATAAGGATATTTTGTGACACATCTGTACCGGAAAGCATGGAATATTTTCTACAACTTTTCTGTATCACAGTTCTGGAATCAATGGATACCCAATCATTAAAACACAACACCAAAGTTTAAATTCAAAACAAATATTTATTAACATATTAATAATAACTAATACAATCTAAAAATACATACATCATAGTGATCCAAATAGCAAAAGAAAATAATGAAATAATAATCACATAACATATTTATAATGGACTACATTGGCTATGAATTACAAGTTTTTTCTTGGCTCATTTTTATCTAGGATATATAGCCCCTGTTCCAACATCTGTACTCCTATTCTAGTACTGGGACAAATAACTTCTATAATCTAAACTGTTAAATAAACTGTTTCAACCCGTGACATTTTCCCATGACATCTTAATTTAAGATGTCAATTATTTTCTTTTCTGAAGCAGAGCTTCATGAGTACTAATATTACAATAAATATAATCATTATTAGAACAGTTGACATTAAGCCCTTATCAAATTAAATCAATAATTATTTTCTCTCCATTAAGGAATTCACATCTGTGTATAGAATAGTCCAAAAGATATATTTAATTCAATAACTAATGAACTAAACTCTCAGACAATGAAATAGAAACATATACAAATACACAGTTTACAAGTTTACATTTATCAGATAAATGTCTAACAAAAATCTTTGTTATAAATTCATCCTGATAATGCATTGCTGAAATCCTAGGTTTGTGCCCATTTGTTCAAACACAATGTAGTTCCTGGTGAATCATCTATACAAAACAAGGAATGTGACTGAGCTTATACAGACATTTTCTATGTTATGTTTACCTATGCTAAATATTATGACTACACTAATACATGTTATAGGGAAGCCTTTGTCATGGCATATATGGATCTGTAGAGGATGAAAAAATATAACCTAAATAATTTAAATGTTAAGCAGCTAAGAAAGTTGAAGCTTTAATATTTCACAATCTATTGGAATGAAAATGGAATCCAAAAGAAGAAACAAAAATAAGAAATATATTGGAATAAACTTCATAATAAAAATGATAAAACAAATGAAAAACTTGAAAATGAACTAATAAATGTTGAGCTTAATGAAAAAGACTTATAATTAAAGACTTAACAAAAACTTCCAATATATTGGAAAATTGATCACATAGATGGCAATAATATTTATAATTATTTACCTGTGTATTTGATTTATTGTTTCAAATCAAATTTTATTGTTCATAAAGAATTACACTGTTAAAAATATATGGTTGAAAACTACATAGCTTTAGAAATAAACAGATAGATATTAATTGTACAGTTCAAGTAAATGGTTAGTGGCAGAATGAAATCAAACTTGAAGTTTTTATGGCCACAATATAATAACAACAAGCTTGAAAGAAAAAAAAGATGCATGAGATAGTATGAGCGCTTCCTTTTTTCTCTTTATTTTATTTTAATTTACTTTATGTAGATGTAGAAGCTGACTAACTGTTGACTAAACCATATTTCATTTCTTGAGAACATTGTAACTACATCATGAGGGAAATTGTACAGGATTTGGTTGCTAACCAGGGACTCCTGATTTAGATAGCTTTATGAAGGTCAAGAAAACTCCACTTATCATCCCTTTTAAATTACAATTATTATTCTATATTTATCATTTTATTGGAAATTCTCTTTACTAACTACTCTGCAATGGGCCTAGGATATTTCAAAACTGATGCTTCACCATCAATTTAAATGGGAGAGCTTGACTATCTCCTCTAGAAAAAAGGCTTACACAAATATTTTTTTCAACTTACAACTAATTCACATACTATAATCTTAAATTTTATTAAATGCACATTATTATATTAAGTAATATTTTACTAAGGCTGTAACCTTTAGGAATAAACATCTGAAAAATTTGAAGGTAGGGATCTGTACAGGTCTTAGCCACAAGCTTATGCTAGGAAGAAAAGAGGGAAACTGCTAAAAGAGGGAAACCCTTCTTTACTTCAACTTAATTTTATATATGAATAGGTGAAGCTGAAGTGGCTAGATCTAAGAGTGTGAAGCTATTCAGTACTTCACTAAAAAAGTCCACAATTCCCTCTTTTCTTCCTAGCGTAAGCTTGTGGCTAAGACTTGTAGAGGTCCCTACCTTCGAATTTTTCAGATGTTTATTTCTAAAGGTTACAGCCTTAGTAAAATATTACATACTATAATCTTACAAACTATACCTGACCCTATTAAATCACCTATTCATCACATAATTTTGTCACAATATTATTATTTGCCTTATTATTGATAATTATTTATAATTTTAACAATTATTAAGGTAGCATATACAAATTGTGTACTTTTATTATTTAAATAAAAATTGTGTTTCTGTAATATTATATTTTTATTTAAATATATAAGTTCATTTATTCATTAATCAGATCTTGAGTCTTTGTTGTGTTTAGTCTGTCTAATTTATACTGGTATAAAATATTCCCACTCTCCAGATATTTTTAGAAATGCTACCAATAGTATTGGGTAACTGTAAATCACCCATGGGTTTAATGCATTTCTTTTTATACGGAATAATGGAATAACTTTTGGAATGATGAAAGCCTGCTAGGACTGTCATTGGAATTTCTTCTCATACCTCTCCTATTCTACTTTTTTTTTTACTTTTATGTTCCATTAAATTTACATATTTAAATTTCCACTATTTTGCATCATATATAGACCTATTACTATCAAGTGTGGTTAATAAATCACAGCCTATTAACATTTTTTCCACACCAATCAGCATTTGCTCTATCTTATTAGGGAAACTGTGTCTCACTATCCTAATAATTATTCTCAGACAGTAGACTGTTTGTTAAAATCCTGACTTTAACCACTTGTCCATGAAAAAATGAGGGACTAGTTCTTCAGGCTGCCATTTACTATTTTTCTGGTAGTCCTTACTCCAGTACCTGATAATAAGGCTTGTTTGTATTCACTAAAACTTTGAGGTAATCCCACCATGCCTAAGAATATTCTTGTAAATGCCTAAATGTAATTGCAATATTAGCATCCTTGCTTAACTGATTTATACTAAAATATCAGTCTAAGCTCTTGATATACCCTATAGAATCTTTGTTTGCATGCTATGAAAAAATTCTAATTTTTAAAAATTGGTAATGATTATAGATGTATCAATGAGTGTGTGCAAGTCTCTAAATTAATCTTTTCCAGATCAATATCATTTAAATGATTTATGTTTTATTTGCTTTATTGTTTAGTTCTTTTACAAAAGATTTTACTATTTCTGTTGGTTTCATGCATTCTCTATTATATTTCATCTCTATCTTTTTAAACATTTTGAAAATAGTAATTATTTTTAAATAGATTTCTTCTATTGCCCAATGATTTTTTTGTTTATACCTTTTTTATTATCTCATGCAAAAACTCCATATTGTTTCCTGCTCAATATTATTTTTCTAAATTTCTTGACATGCTTCTTTGACTTTATTTTAATCTGGGTTAAATATCCCTCTAACAATTTTATAATTTCTTTTCTCATCTGTTCACATTCCTTTTAAATTTGATGCTCTGGCTATTCAAAGATTTAATTTTGCTTTTCAAATTTAATACCATCTTTTTTCATTTGATTTTCATATTTTTCTAATATCTTACATTGATTTTCAGATTTTATGGACATTTTTTTATTTGATTGTTCATCACTGGGAATGTTTTCTATTTCATTCTCCTGAGCCTTCATCTTTGCTCTTATTCTTGAAGGCATAGTGATTATAAAAATACAACCAGACTATTTAATATTATTACTCTAATTACTATTTCTTTACAATTATTTTTGTCATTCTTATTCAATTGGTTGGTGTGTCCATTTATTCTTCCACTCCATAGCAATATCTATTATTATCAGCCTAATTAATTAACTGCCTATCATTTCACTAGTTTGCCCTTATATCCCCATTTAAAATTTTAACTATTTATACTTATAATTCAATAAATAGGAGTAGCTTTCTATAAATGAAAGATTAATAGTATTAAAAATAAACTATAGTTTAGCTCTACTGGGCAGGTCATATCCATAGCATTAGATAAGGTCAGATTTGTAAATGAAAGAGGCAGTAGAGAATGATCATATAAGATAATATGTAAATGGATGTGATAGAGCAACACATTAATTATTTTTATTAATCACATGGGTGTTGTTCACAATAAACCACATACTTTTTCATTTTAGATTAAAATCAACTACTATTATAAAATAAATTCAGCTATTATTTTAATTTGTTGGTTCCTTCTTTGTTCTCACATTTCTCACTGAATTATTACTTTTTAATTATTATTTTTTATTATTAGATAGCCAAGGTCATTCTCAGGCCCCTTGTTGGATGCCATTTTTAACAATCTCAAAATATCTTCAAGATGTTATAAAGAAAGGGGGAAGAAAGTGTACATTGTTTGTCACTAAATTTTATTTTAATTTATAAACTTTGTATAAATTGTACTAATGGTCAGACTGGATAATAATAATAATAATAATAATAATAATAATAATAATAATAATAATAATAATAATAATAATAATAATAATAATAATAATAATAATAATAATAATAATAATAATAATAATAATAATAATAATAATAATAATAATAATAATAATAATAATAATAATAATAATAATAATAATAATAATAATAATAATAATAATAATAATAATAATAATAATAATAATAATAATAATAATAATAATAATAATAATAATAATAATAATAATAATAATAATATATCATTATTTACAACCCCTCTTAATTAACTAAAGAAAAATTACATTTTCCATGGTTACAAAATTTACACTTGGTTTATATTAAGATATTATCCAGATATTGGCAAATCCATGGAAAGAATTTATACCCTCTTCAGCATTATTAAATTATGTCATGACTTACTATACAGAATATGAGATCCCAGCCCACTGGCTATCATGATTTGATATATATTTTAAAAAACAATCTATATGAACAATTTAATTATAATAAAATAGTTCATTAAATGTTAAATAGTAATAATGTATGAGAAAAAGAAAGGAAGTTAGATTAAAAATTTTAAAAAAATCCATTACATAATCTTATTCATTAATCCTGTACTGTAGAGTAATACAACAAAATATTATTACAGTATTGTAACGTTAAATTATATAATATATAAAGTAATAAAATGCATACATAGGTAAATAATTATAAATATTACTACCCTCTAGATTACCAACATTGCAATATATTCAAAGTTTTGTTAAAGTTTTTGGTTACAAATCTTTTTCATTAAGATTAACATTTATTAATTCATTTTCAATTCTTTTTCATTTCTTTTATTTTTTATGATGGAGTTATTCTGATATATATATATATATATATATATATATATATATATATATATATATATATATATATATAACTGAGTATTTGTAAATACAGTAACTATTAGTTGACACAGATTACTGGGATAATCGAAAGTGCTCCTAAGTGGATAAAAATTTTAATTATTTAGTTGCTGTATTTACAAATATTCATTTATATAATTATGTATATTGCTTTAAAAATACAGACATCGAATAATAATATTATTACATATATATATATATATATGATAATCAAAACAAGTTATAAATTTTATAACTTGTCTTTAGGCTTGCATTTTATGATCACTAGCTGGAGCTTTACCAATAGCTCCTAACAAGCTTTATTTACATAAATGCTAAAAGATATAGAATTCAAAATCTCTATCATTGTCACCCACCCCCAGACCAGCTGGTTTCAAGTTTATTGGCTCATATCAGTGAAGGGTTGGGAGACTAGAAACTAGATCTAAATACCAACTCTAAAGTCAGCACTTATCAAACATGTTTCTATCAGTTTGAAAGCATAAATGTATCAGACACATAATGTCTTCAAGCCCAGCTTAACAAACTAGATAGCTATATGGGTCTGAAATCAGTTCAGTTTCACCATATAGTAAAAACCTCTGCAATACATAGCATTTCAAAAACCTTCAAAGGTACTAATAATCATAAAATGCAACTTAAAAGCAAGTTATGAAATTTATAACTTGTTTTGATTATCATAAATGTTCCATTGAAAATTTGTTAAGCTGGGTTTGAAGATATTATGTGTCTGATAAATTCATGCTTTCAAACTAATAGAAATGTGTTTGATAAATGCTGAGTTTAGAGTTGGTATTTAGATCTAGTTTCTAGTCTCCAACCTTTCACTGATGTGAGCCAATAAGCTCAAAACCAGCTGGTCTGGAAGTGGGAGACAATGATAGAGATTTTGAATTCGATCCCTTTCAGCATTTATGTTAACAAGGCTTGTTAGAAGCTATTGGTAAAGCTCCATCTAGTGATTATATATATATATATATATTGGTTTTTGCCTTTGATTTCTTTTTTTGGTTGCTATAGAGTTAGAGTTTATTCTGGTAAATTTTCAAATATTAAGGCTTCAACTTTCTTACTTGTTTAACATTTAAAGAAATCAGGTCACATTTCTTCACTTTTTGCAGATTGATATATCCATAATAAAGATTTCCATTTAAGATATATTGGTGTAGGCATAAGATTTAGCATGGAAAAACATATTGTAGAAAATGGAAGTTTCAGTTTGATCACATTCCAGACTTTGTATGGATAACTTATCAGGAACTTCATTGTGTTTGAACAAATAGACATACACCTGGTATTTCAGAAATTCACTATCAGGATGGATTTATAACACAGATTTTTGTCGTAGCTTGTCTGTGAAATAAAATAAAACTTGACATTTTTATGGCAGCAATATAATAATAACAGACACAAAAAACAAAAAGAAAACAAAGAAAAAAAGGCTCAAGGGAGTGTGAGTTTTTTTTTTTTTTAAACAAAAATTCTAATAACTTTTTACACTTGAATTGCCCATCACCTAAGCCATATTTTCCTAATTTTTTTTAATTTTTTTTAATCTTTTATTTTTATGTAGTTTTAATTCATTATAGTACAAATATTTTTTATATATATAATCATAACATTCCAGCAAAACAAAACTTTTTTTTATTAAAATGATGTCTCAACTTTAAGAGAAACATAATAATGGTCTATTGATTTATTTTCATTCTAAAACTCTTCTTTCAAAAGTAACTAGCTGAATTTAGCGATTTTCTTTATTCATACATGTTGATATTTATTTAGCTCATTTGAGAGTTCTATAATGCCAAAATGCTAAAAAATTACAATAATAGATTGACAAACAGAAAAGCAAAGAGACAAAGAGAAAGATAGATAGATAGAAAGGTAAGTGGCTATAAAAATAAAAAAATAATTGGGTGGGTGGGTAGGTAAGTAGGTAGGCAGACAGGCAGGCAGGCCGGCCAGCCGGTCGAACGGTTGGTAGGTAAGTAGGTAGGTAGGTAGGTAAATAGATAGATAGATAGATTGATAGATAGATAGATAGATAGATAGATAGATAGATAGATAGATAGATAGATAGATAGATAGATAGATAGATAGATAGATAGATAGATAGATAGATAGATAGATAGATAGATAGATAGATAGATAGATAGATAGATAGATAGATAGATAGATAGATAGATAGATAGATAGATAGATAGATAGATAGATAGATAGATAGATAGATAGATAGATAGATAGATAGATAGATAGATAGATAGATAGATAGATAGATAGATAGATAGATAGATAGATAGATAGATAGATAGATAGATAGATAGATAGATAGATAGATAGATAGATAGATAGATAGATAGATAGATAGATAGATAGATAGATAGATAGATAGATAGATAGATAGATAGATAGATAGATAGATAGATAGATAGATAGATAGATAGATAGATAGATAGATAGATAGATAGATAGATAGATAGATAGATTGATAGAATGGATAGATAGATAGATAGATAGATAGACAGATAAATAGGTAAAATTAATCAATCAATTTGTTGATAAAAAAGTAGGCAGTTAGTTTGATTAGTTAGATATTAGTTTGATTAATTCATTAATCACATTGACAGGAAACAAGTAGATATGCATATATGGACAGAAAGACAAGTTTATAAGTAAAGAGATAAATATTAAGTTAGTAAGAACATTGATAGATCAGTATATAAATAAATAAACAATATATGCTTTTCCATATAATTTACATTTAAATTTTTTTGGATTTTAATTTCACTTTTTTAATTTTCCTAAGGTGAAAGTTACTTTCTATAATTAATTAGCATATATTTATTACTATGTTTATTCTTTTTTCCTTCAAGCAATATACCAACCTAAAACATTCAGAAAATAAATAATAAATTTGAAAACAACTTATTATTATAAAATTAATAAATCAGATTGTGTTAAAAACATAAACTATATTTAATTTCATAATGCTAGTAGCTAAAATAATAAATAATAATTGCAATACTTCTTATAATAAACATGACACAATTATTATAAATAAATAAAATATTTTTAAAATAGAAATTTATTTTATTTCAATGTAGAATGTATATAAAATTAAGTATGGTGTCACATACATAATAACAATTATATTAAAAATAATATAACTAATATATATATATTAATGTAAGTAATAATAATACAATAAATGTAAAAAATTGATGTTTCTAATTTTCCGAAGCACCTGAATGATATTTAAATTAGAACATGAAAATTATTTTAAAATATTAATAATTTTTGAAGATAGATAAAATTTGGATGACATCAATAAAAATAAATTATAAACTACTAAGAACTATGACTGAGATATCTAATATAAAATGAGCAATTTCCCCATAAATTTTCAATTGAGACAATACAATAGATAAGTAGATAAATAGATAAATGGTTAAATAGTTAATAAGAAAATGTAACTATGAATTATCAAAGAAATCTATAATAAAGAGTAAAAGTTTCAAAAGTGTAAAACATTATGGTACTGGTAAAAAGTATCACAGAAGTAAAAAAAAAAATTAAACTATTATTAAAAAAAAAGAGACAATGTCATATAAAATTTCTACAAAAGTTTATATAGTGATAATAAAAAAGTAAATAAAGTGGCTTCTACTTTTATATTTTCTAAATTTTCATAATCCCCTATATTTACAATTAAAGCTCCAGGTTTGTGAAAAGTGCTTGGTTTTCAAATATAAGTTTGTATCCTGCCCATCCCTCTTCTATGTATTTAAAAGGATACTGTCCTATACGTGAGGGGTCAGAGTGACTTCAGGTCAACATGGGCTTGACAATGATATTGACATCAGTATGGAATTTGGCTTTCCATCATCAGATTTTCAATGACGTGGATTGCTGAAAAGTTGGAAGTTGAAATGGATTGAAGCATGTCCATTGAAGTGTGAAGATTTTCTATTTTAATACAAACTGATCACTAGATATATATATATATTGTACTGGTCAAAAAACGTCCACCACCTAAACTGCAAGTCAGATCCAAACTCAGCTGAAACAAACTGAATTCAAACCCAACTCACTATCTTAGATCAATGGGTGATCTAAATCAATTGCACAGTGCTATGCACCAAGAAACTAGCTCAATGGTTGGTGAGGATTAGAGACCCCTGGACTGACACTAATATCGGATAATAAACTGACTAAAGATAATTTTAAATCAAATCATATGTATATGTTCAGGTTGCCACACAGACAGCAAGTATTAACATTAAAATAATGATTGAATAAAAGAGTTAGGAAACCAAGTGTGTTTATAAAATATTTT
>JAQFVV010001445.1:0-69694 GCA_028023455.1 Epiperipatus broadwayi
TTTAAAAATGTGATGTTGACTTTGCTTGTGGTAATGTTACCATAAGTTTAATTAAAGCAATCTATGAGTGTTTGATATGTGAATTGTGTTGATATTGAGAAGATATTTAAAATGATGATGATTATGATGTAATACTGCATTAATAAATTTAATAACAAATGTTGAAGCTAAAGTGATTAAAAGACAAGTTAAAATTAGACAAAGATATTTATTTAGTTTAAAATATATGTTAAAAGTGAATAAAAATATTTTAAATTATAAGTACTTAAATTGAGATTAATATTTGATTTTAATCATATCAAATAATTATTTTAAAATCTGATATAATATCTTATTTATTTTAAAAAATAAATATTTATTTTAAAAAAGCAATTGTTAAGTTATTTTTAGATTATGGGAAGCGTTTCTTGTATTGTAAAAAAAAAACAGATGTTGATTAGAGATACACACACACATGCTTGGAAGCTTCCTCATAAAGTTGCAAAACTATTTTAAAATTATGTTGTGAAATTTATAAATAATACGTGAGTTATCACGAGATAAAAATAAAGATATTAATGTAAAATATTAAATCTGATTTTTAAAAATATTACTTTAGAAATATAACGTATTTAAAAGATTTGATTTATTTTAAATGATCTTATAAGGGTTAAAATTTAAACCAAGTGAGAAAGAATATTTCAAAAGAATGTTTAATAGCCAGCAAAGTTTGATTGTTTAAACGTACCAATCAGATGAGGAGACTCTTCTAGTATAAAAGCTGGATTCAATTGTTGAAGGGGGCTCTCTCTGTAATTAAATTTCTAAGTTAATCGTGCTATTGAGAAAATAGCCAAGTAAATTTATAAACGCTCTTAAAATCAATTTTAAAATCATAAGAGTGTTATTGTATATAATTTTATAATTTTTTTAAATGATAAGTATGCAGTAGAAACTTAATAATTCCCTATTGGTCTTCTCAATATCGAAACTCAATTTACGTACGAATAATCATGGAAACATCACGTATCGGAGAAATATATCAGAAACTTTATGCTAGAGAAATAATAGATGCTGGATTAGTACATGAAACTACGAGATGGAGAAAAGTAGTATTTTGGACTATGAATAGTTTTAAAAGTTTAAATTACTATTGTCTATTATAAATAGATATTTAAAAAAATATGAATACTTCTATAGAAAGAAAGTATTTTTGCAGATTTTAAAAAGATTAAAATGTATATCTTAAGTAAAGATATAAGAAGTAGTAAGTTTAATAAATACTTGCCTTGTTAAGTCTTTGTGCTTAAAAGACTAAATATTGACGATTTGAAAAGGCAAATAGATTATAAATATGATTATTTAAAATCGTAATATAATAAAATTATTATTATTGAAGTAGTCTAAAACGCTGGTCGTTATAGATGGAGAAATTAATTCTTACCTGAATATGTTATTTATAAATGCGCAAGTAATACATGGATGTCCAAATCAAATCAAACTAAGCCAAGCAAGCCAAGTTGATGAAAATAATTCAATGTAAAATAATTTATAAACTATAAATTAATTTAGAAATAATAATTTTAAATAATAATCTATGAAGAACTGGATCCAGAACTTATAAACTATTTTTTTTAATTTTATTTTGTTTTCTTGTGGGAACTGAATTTTATTTTTAAAAAAAAGAACGTTATCATTTTTATTATAAACTTTCAAGAAACACATGATACAACGGAACAGGAAATAGTGTTCTATTGACTTTATACGTAGGATATTTGTTAGAACTTTTATGGTAGAACAAAAGACGTCGCTGGAAATACGTAATATGAACTTTTATTTTATTTATTTAACATAAAATTTAAAATATTATTAAACTATGAAAAGTAGGTTAGGTACATTTATTAAATAATAACATAAAAATAATATAATAATTAATTACATAAATTTATTTTATAATTAATGTAACACGGAATATTCTAATGAATGTGTGTAAGTGGAGATGTGAATGATTTTTTATATTTTATGAAGCTGCAAATTTCGAAGGATATTGGATAGCAGATTGGACATTATTATTATTATGGTAAAAATATTGTATAATGATTTTTTAATGAATTTAATATGTTTTTTCTTTAGATCAGCTGAATATTATGTTGTTGTAGAATGAATGGATAGATATTTTATGAAAACACATACGTTATATTGGCAACGAACTTTATTAAAATATGCATAATTTTAATTTATAAGATAAACCTGATACAACATTACGTAAGAAGCTTAGAAATAATTATATGATTCTTTCATAAATAAATTTTGATATTTTATTATGTTATAGTATTAAAATTATATTTATTCTTTATTTAGGTAATTATTTTATTATTTGCAAGATAAGAATAGATTTGAAAAGACTCTATTTTTTTTTTGTATTTTGTTTTATTAAATAAGTTAAGTTACATTATGGGTAGAAGCTTATATTTGGATTGAAGTTTATTAAGTATAAACGATGTAGTATAGGTAATTTGGATGATGAATATTTTATTTAAGGCTGATGTTTGTTTTCCGGAAATTTTAGATAAATATAGAGGATGTTTATAGATAAAAATTATCAGAAAGGATTAAAAGAACACATTAAGTAAAGTAATGATTTTTACACAGAAAAGAATCATAGAATTTATCTAAGGTAATGCTTTATGAATTTAGAATTGATAAATGATTTAAATAATAATATTTGAACAATAGAGATATATAATGCATATTTGATAAAACATATAACAGGAATTACATTAAGTAAAGTATAATTACAGTCAATTATTTGTTATACACAATAAAGATACATTAATTTATATAAAGCATTAAGCAATGCTAATAATAAAGCGAATACATGATAATACATTATAAATGGTAATACTTAATTAATGTAGCTATTTAATTAGTAGAGTTTCATTGTTCACACATGCTACATAAATAGTCTTGACATATATTGTTATTTGTAGTAATTAAAGTACACTACTATTTATTTTAAGAAAAATCTAAGTTTTGAAAACATATTATAATATTATTGGTATAGCATTTGAAGGAATGTAAAATTGCTTATTAAGTACATGAGTTAATAACAGTGTAAGCCTCTTATATTTGTATTTTCCTATTTTATTTTTTATTTATTTTCCTAAATTCTAAAACTGTAAATAGTGTAAATAAATTCTTATTTGAAGTTATTGTAAATAAATTTGTTAATTTGTTTTAAAAGTGTGTCAAGTTTCATTATTTTTCACCACAGCATTTTGACATCAGATAATTTGAAATAAACATAATATTTGCACAAAATGAATTTGTTATTATTACTTAGAATTGAATATCATATTTGCTTAACATTATTTTATAAGAATTGATTGACATGAACATAAATATTACAATGGTCATAAGATGATTATAATGCACATTATAAGAATACAATATTGTTTATTGTCACAGATTATTAAGTATAAGATTTTGATCTATTTTAAAATGAAGATACCATATGAAATAAAAGATATACATATAATTATTTATTCATTTAATGATTGATTATATAATAGAAATAGATGAGATTAAATTACACTCTAAGATTAGTATTTTTTATTATTATTATTAAAATAAGTTAGGTGTATTTAAGTTTGATATAAAATCCCACATCATACTTATTTACATGAGTTATTATTATTTTAAAACTGAGAAGAACCTGAGATTATTTAATTATGTTTTAAGTTAAAAGTTATGAATTATTTTAGTATTATTAAAGATAATTTATTTCATTTAAAAGTCATAAGAATGCTATAGATGTAGTGGTAGGATGATAAGGTAGTGGTAGTATTCTTATGCCATTGAGATGGTATCTTGGAAGATATTAACTCAGTGTAAATCTGCTTATTACTTTGTAACTTTACTTCACAGTCTCATAATTTTATTAAATACTTATTTAATTAATATATTCTGGAACTATATTGATTTGGATAATTGATAATAAATTTAATTAAGATGTAATAATATAAAAGTATATTAAAGATAGATATGCAAATTTTAATTAAGCATAATAATGTAACTGAGCTAGTTGTATTTTAAACTATTTTATATATCAAGAAGTAAGGGTACAAAGGGTAGGAAGATTTTGGCGCCGGCAACGTGATGGCCTGATATGTTGGGATTATAATTTTATCAACCCGATCATTAGAATAGGAAGATTTTGGCGCTCAACGTTATTGGCATGATATGTTTAAGTAGGATTTAGATGCCCAAACGTTATCGGTTTGATATGTTAGAGTTATAAGTTTATCAGCCCGATAGGTGGTCAAGAAGGTTTTGGCCGCAACGTTTAGGTTAAATATTTAATTAGGGATTAGGAGATATATAATTTTAGGATTAATATATGTTAGGAGAATAAAGTGATAAGTATAATTAGTATTTTATAATAATATTTATAATTGATTAGATGTTGATTATAAAAGTAAAATAAAATTAAAATAAAAATTTTATTAGTAGAGTATTATATTCTCATGTGGTATCTATAATATGATTATTCTTTGAAATTAAATACTATGTTGATTTTAAGTTAATAAAACAATAAATTATATAAATGTGGCAAATAATTATATTATAATGTGACCATATCAATTCTTGAAATATTTTAAATGGATATTTAATATTATATATTATGTGCAAATTGTCTGTAGGTCATAGGTGTAAAAAATAAATGATATGACACAATTTTGTTATTGAAATTTATATAATTATTTAATAGTAAGTAATGTAGAGTTTTTGAGGATACTATTGTATGATTAGTTGTAAAAGTGAGTTGAGTGGAGATGGGAAGGTTGATGGGGAATTGTATTCTAAAACATAAATAATAAGTACTGCATATTATTAGAATTAAATTTTAAAAAAGTATAAAAAATGAATAATTGGGATAAAGAGTTAGAAGTTGAAATGTCAAATTTTGTTGTAGAAGATAATAGTTGTGGGGAGAGCAGAGCAATAGAAAAATCAGCAAATTCAGAAATAGTATTAGAAAATACTCAAAATATGAATAGTGAAATAGAGGAGGAGGAAGAGATAATTTTTAAAACTGAAGGAAAAGAAGTAGTGAAACCTGAAAAAGATGTAGAGTATTCTGGTTTTGAGAAATATTTTAAAATAATGATGCAGAGTATGAGTTCAATGAAAGAAGATATGAAAGAAATGAAAGAGGAGAGTAAATCTTTAAAAGAAGATATGAAAGAAATGAAAGAGGAGAATAATAAAAATAGTCTTAAATTAGATTCTTTAAAAGAAGATAATGATTCTATTAAGAATGAAATAAAAAATATGAATAAGAAAATGGAAGATAGAATGGATAGTATAGACATAAGATTTGATAAGAATAAAGAAGTACTTGAATCTATAAAATTAGACATAATAAAAAGTTGTGATAAAAAAGGAGAATTTCTAGATAGAAAACTTAAAGAAATTTCAAAAAACATAATTAAAAGTGTTAAAGAGCAAATAGAAGAATCTACTAGCCAATGGCAAGTAAAAAATAGTAAGTTAGATCAGAAAATAGAGAGTAATGATTTAAATATAAAAGATGAAATTTATGAAGTAAAGAATGATATAAATCGTATTAGTGAAGAAGTTAGAAGTATTAAAGAAAATGTAGTTCAGAATGGAAAAGAGATTCCTATAAAATCTATTAAAATAATTAATAGTAGGAATGAATTATATGAAAAAATACTGGAAAATCCCAAAGTGTATTTAAAATTAATTAATGAAATGATAGGAATGTGTAAATCCTATGAGAAGTTAGTTGGAGAAAGAATTATAGACCAAATTAATAATTTAAAGAAATATTATGTTGATGATAAAAGATTTGGGAGATTTATGAAGATAAAATTAAAATCTTCAAAGCAAAAGTATTTAGAGTTGTTGGAGCATGAATTATTAAAAATTATAGATATCAGTAGTAATAAATTTAAGAATAAACTGCAAGAAGTGATATCTGAATATATTATTGATGATAAAAATATTCATGTACAAGCTGATATTTTTAAAGAAATATTATTTGAAGAAATTAGGAACTTAATACCTAATGATGAAGTTATAAATGGAAAATTTAATTGGAATAAAGATTTAAGCAAAATAAAAGTAAGACTTAAATATCCAAAGCATAAGAAATTTATAACAGATTTTCTTGAGAATAATCTTAATAAAGGAAAGAAGATAGGAAAAGTTAAGGTGAGATTTAAGAAAGGAGAAAGAGAGTTAAAGTTTAAATTTAAAGAAGAAGATATATAATAATTAAGACAGGTAATTCTTAAAGAAGATGTGTGTTTGATAATGTGTTATGGCATTATATTATTATTTTTTTTTTTTTGGGGCTTTGTAAAACAAACATAAGATATTTCTATGTTAGCAACCTACAAAGAAATCAATTTAAAAAATTTCTTAGTCTATATGAAGGTCCATATAGAATATCTTGCAAAGTAGGAGAGAATGCGTTTATGTTAACCACACCAGATGGGGAAAAGGGAACTTATAATGCAAGGAGCTTAATTCCATTTCCATCTGAGATGTGAGTTATAATTTCAAAGTAATATGAATAAATATTTTAATGTCATGTTTAAATATAATGCTTGACATAAAGAAATAATTTGTTATATAATAAATTAGCATAATGAATAAAGCTTTAGTTGAAGAAATTTACAAGATATGTAAATAACAGTTTAAAAGAAATAAGTTTTGTCAGAATGACTAAATAAAAGTGGAATTAGCTATTACAATAGATATTTTAAAGCAAAAAGCTAAATAATAAGGTTAGGGAGTATAAAACTCATATGTTTAAAGTACTTATAAGTAGATCTTATGAAGGATTAATGTATAATATGGTAGTGATTATAAAATTGATTAATCTTAAGGGATCAGGTTAATCTCTTTAAAAGAGAAATATGTAGATTTGTTAAATGATAATCTATAAAATTGCTAATGAAATTAGCAATAAGTTATAAATAAAATACATAGAGTAGTTTAAAATATAGTATTAACTATAATAATGTGTATTTTTAATAGCTTATGTAAAGGTGTATTTAAAAGAATTTAAATACTTGATATTTGTAGAAATATTAGAGAAATGAAGGTAACCTAATTAAAAGATAAGGAAGGAGAAGTGAAACTTAATCCATAAGGTAAAAGAAAGTCATTGTAATTTATTTAAAAGTGTTTTCTTAGTGAGATTTAAAATGATATTTCAATGCTTTATAAACTTTGTGATAGAGTGATTTATTATAATGTTTAGATGATAAGAAAGATAAAATAGATCAATGTGGAGTAAAGATAATAAAGATGGATGTTAAATTTAAAATTTTATCCGAAGGAGGGGAATATGTGCCCTTTTGTATGGGTCACCATTTAAGTTTTGTGCTAATCTAGTAGAAAATTTTAAATTTAAGAAGTGTTTTAAAAATGTGATGTTGACTTTGCTTGTGGTAATGTTACCATAAGTTTAATTAAAGCAATCTATGAGTGTTTGATATGTGAATTGTGTTGATATTGAGAAGATATTTAAAATGATGATGATTATGATGTAATACTGCATTAATAAATTTAATAACAAATGTTGAAGCTAAAGTGATTAAAAGACAAGTTAAAATTAGACAAAGATATTTATTTAGTTTAAAATATATGTTAAAAGTGAATAAAAATATTTTAAATTATAAGTACTTAAATTGAGATTAATATTTGATTTTAATCATATCAAATAATTATTTTAAAATCTGATATAATATCTTATTTATTTTAAAAAATAAATATTTATTTTAAAAAAGCAATTGTTAAGTTATTTTTAGATTATGGGAAGCGTTTCTTGTATTGTAAAAAAAAACAGATGTTGATTAGAGATACACACACACATGCTTGGAAGCTTCCTCATAAAGTTGCAAAACTATTTTAAAATTATGTTGTGAAATTTATAAATAATACGTGAGTTATCACGAGATAAAAATAAAGATATTAATATAAAATATTAAATCTGATTTTTAAAAATATTACTTTAGAAATATAACGTATTTAAAAGATTTGATTTATTTTAAATGATCTTATAAGGGTTAAAATTTAAACCAAGTGAGAAAGAATATTTCAAAAGAATGTTTAATAGGTTTAAATAAACGATAAAGATTCTTGTAAAAAAAAAAAATGTAATAATATTAAATATTAAATAAGTCATTATTTTATTTTAATAGTGAGTTGATAAATATGTAAATAAGCCAGCAAAGTTTGATTGTTTAAACGTACCAATCAGATGAGGAGACTCTTCTAGTATAAAAGCTGGATTCAATTGTTGAAGGGGGCTCTCTCTGTAATTAAATTTCTAAGTTAATCGTGCTATTGAGAAAATAGCCAAGTAAATTTATAAACGCTCTTAAAATCAATTTTAAAATCATAAGAGTGTTATTGTATATAATTTTATATTTTTTTAAATGATAAGTATGCAGTAGAAACTTAATAATTCCCTATTGGTCTTCTCAATATCGAAACTCAATTTACGTACGAATAATCATGGAAACATCACGTATCGGAGAAATATATCAGAAACTTTATGCTAGAGAAATAATAGACACTGGATTAGTACATGAAACTACGAGATGGAGAAAAGTAGTATTTTGGACTATGAATAGTTTTAAAAGTTTAAATTACTATTGTCTATTATAAATAGATATTTAAAAAAATATGAATACTTCTATAGAAAGAAAGTATTTTTGCAGATTTTAAAAAGATTAAAATGTATATCTTAAGTAAAGATATAAGAAGTAGTAAGTTTAATAAATACTTGCCTTGTTAAGTCTTTGTGCTTAAAAGACTAAATATTGACGATTTGAAAAGGCAAATAGATTATAAATATGATTATTTAAAATCGTAATATAATAAAATTATTATTATTGAAGTAGTCTAAAACGCTGGTCGTTATAGATGGAGAAATTAATTCTTACCTGAATATGTTATTTATAAATGCGCAAGTAATACATGGATGTCCAAATCAAATCAAACTAAGCCAAGCAAGCCAAGTTGATGAAAATAATTCAATGTAAAATAATTTATAAACTATAAATTAATTTAGAAATAATAATTTTAAATAATAATCTATGAAGAACTGGATCCAGAACTTATAAACTATTTTTTTTAATTTTATTTTGTTTTCTTGTGGGAACTGAATTTTATTTTTAAAAAAAAGAACGTTATCATTTTTATTATAAACTTTCAAGAAACACGTGATACAACGGAACAGGAAATAGTGTTCTATTGACTTTATACGTAGGATATTTGTTAGAACTTTTATGGTAGAACAAAAGACGTCGCTGGAAATACGTAATATGAACTTTTATTTTATTTATTTAACATAAAATTTAAAATATTATTAAACTATGAAAAGTAGGTTAGGTACATTTATTAAATAATAACATAAAAATAATATAATAATTAATTACATAAATTTATTTTATAATTAATGTAACACGGAATATTCTAATGAATGTGTGTAAGTGGAGATGTGAATGATTTTTTATATTTTATGAAGCTGCAAATTTCGAAGGATATTGGATAGCAGATTGGACATTATTATTATTATGGTAAAAATATTGTATAATGATTTTTTAATGAATTTAATATGTTTTTTCTTTAGATTATGTTGTTGTAGAATGAATGGATAGATATTTTATGAAAACACATACGTTATATTGGCAACGAACTTTATTAAAATATGCATAATTTTAATTTATAAGATAAACCTGATACAACATTACGTAAGAAGCTTAGAAATAATTATATGATTCTTTCATAAATAAATTTTGATATTTTATTATGTTATAGTATTAAAATTATATTTATTCTTTATTTAGGTAATTATTTTATTATTTGCAAGATAAGAATAGATTTGAAAAGACTCTATTTTTTTTTTGTATTTTGTTTTATTAAATAAGTTAAGTTACGTTATGGGTAGAAGCTTATATTTGGATTGAAGTTTATTAAGTATAAACGATGTAGTATAGGTAATTTGGATGATGAATATTTTATTTAAGGCTGATGTTTGTTTTCCGGAAATTTTAGATAAATATAGAGGATGTTTATAGATAAAAATTATCAGAAAGGATTAAAAGAACACATTAAGTAAAGTAATGATTTTTACACAGAAAAGAATCATAGAATTTATCTAAGGTAATGCTTTATGAATTTAGAATTGATAAATGATTTAAATAATAATATTTGAACAATAGAGATATATAATGCATATTTGATAAAACATATAACAGGAATTACATTAAGTAAAGTATAATTACAGTCAATTATTTGTTATACACTATAAAGATACATTAATTTATATAAAGCATTAAGCAATGCTAATAATAAAGCGAATACATGATAATACATTATAAATGGTAATACTTAATTAATGTAGCTATTTAATTAGTAGAGTTTCATTGTTTACACATGCTACATAAATAGTCTTGACATATATTGTTATTTGTAGTAATTAAAGTACACTACTATTTATTTTAAGAAAAATCTAAGTTTTGAAAACATACTATAATATTATTGGTATAGCATTTGAAGGAATGTAAAATTGCTTATTAAGTACATGAGTTAATAACAGTGT
This sequence comes from Epiperipatus broadwayi, assembly GCA_028023455.1. Taxonomy (NCBI): domain Eukaryota; kingdom Metazoa; phylum Onychophora; class Udeonychophora; order Euonychophora; family Peripatidae; genus Epiperipatus; species Epiperipatus broadwayi. The sequence goes on from JAQFVV010001445.1 coordinate 10,628, forward strand.
AAGCCTCTTATATTTGTATTTTCCTATTTTATTTTTTATTTATTTTCCTAAATTCTAAAACTGTAAATAGTGTAAATAAATTCTTATTTGAAGTTATTGTAAATAAATTTGTTAATTTGTTTTAAAAGTGTGTCGAGTTTCATTATTTTTCACCACAGCATTTTGACATCAGATAATTTGAAATAAACATAATATTTGCACAAAATGAATTTGTTATTATTACTTAGAATTGAATATCATATTTGCTTAACATTATTTTATAAGAATTGATTGACATGAACATAAATATTACAATGGTCATAAGATGATTATAATGCACATTATAAGAATACAATATTGTTTATTGTCACAGATTATTAAGTATAAGATTTTGATCTATTTTAAAATGAAGATACCATATGAAATAAAAGATATACATATAATTGTTTATTCATTTAATGATTGATTATATAATAGAAATAGATGAGATTAAATTGCACTCTAAGATTAGTATTATTTATCATTATTATTAAAATAAGTTAGGTGTATTTAAGTTTGATATAAAATCCCACATCATACTTATTTACATGAGTTATTATTATTTTAAAACTGAGAAGAACCTGAGATTATTTAATTATGTTTTAAGTTAAAAGTTAGGAATTATTTTAGTATTATTAAAGATAATTTATTTCATTTAAAAGTCATAAGAATGCTATAGATGTAGTGGTAGGATGATAAGGTAGTGGTAGTATTCTTATGCCATTGAGATGGTATCTTGGAAGATATTAACTCAGTGTAAATCTGCTTATTACTTTGTAACTTTACTTCACAGTCTCATAATTTTATTAAATACTTATTTAATTAATATATTCTGGAACTATATTGATTTGGATAATTGATAATAAATTTAATTAAGATGTAATAATATAAAAGTATATTAAAGATAGATATGCAAATTTTAATTAAGCATAATAATGTAACTGAGCTAGTTGTATTTTAAACTATTTTATATATCAAGAAGTAAGGGTACAATATATATATATATATATATATATATATATATATATATATATATATATATATATATATATATATATATATATATATATATATATATATACTATAACACTTTAACTCTAGAAAGATTAATTCTTCAGTGTCTCACAGATTTGGGCAATGAATTATATAATAGCATGAGTATGCAAAATGGCTTGGTCATGAAGCAAATTATTTAATAACAAATTTCTTAAAAAAAATATGTTCCAGAAGCTCACTTAGCCAAACAATCAAACAATAAATGGTTATTGATTGGGGTAGAAAACAAAACATCTTAGACAACAATATATGTAATTAAATGTCTACCATCTTTGATCATTTAATTCCAATGATAAAATGTTATATACACTTATATATTAGAGATAACATCTCTGAATTATATTATTCAACCAGAAAGCCAGTTTTATAGATCATCATTTATATAAACTATATCCTTAATTATTAATTAAATACAAGAGCATGAACATTATATGTATTCTAAGATTGTGATGACAATATTATTTTATGAATTTATTCTGGAGCCAAAGGGTATTTTGTTGTTCTATAGATAAATTATTATTATATGAAACTATAATGCTAATATTTTACAACTCAAGGTATTCTAGATAAAGGCAAGTGAGTAACATTTAAGTGACCAAATATGTTGCAGTAGCAAGTATCATCTTGTATTTAAAAAAAAACATTAAGTCCCATTTTAAAAAAATAAAAATAAACAATTATTTTAATTAAAAGAAAAATTATTAAATATGCTTTAAAAAATTACATGTATATATTTTAATAATGAAGATTTTCCCCTTTAACCCTTTGACTTATGAAATTATTACAGATACTCAAATTCTGTGAATTTAATAAGATTAAAGCATAAACTATTATCATCAATTATATTAATAATTTATAAACTAATAATTTTTCATAAATATCTGTTACCATATGATTGATTAAATTGATGTATATATATATAATATTAATATTCTTTACATATTTAATTTTACCAATGGCCTGCTTTATTCATAATAAATCTCTAACGATGCTCTGTTATGAAAATATCCTCAAGTTAAGTACAATAAGAATCATTTATATCTCTTATTAATATGAGAGACTTGCATATTCTTATGTTAAGAATATAATAAAATATTCAGACTGCAATCTAAAACATGGCTATTAACATAGCATTTCAATTATATTCTTTAACTCTTAAATCTTAAAATAATAATCTACATTAATTTGATCAATCTTGGAAATTATTTATCAAACAAAACTTTAATCTCGTAAACTCAACCCAAGGTTTATGAATTTTTAACACCTCCTCCCTCAGTTGTATTATCAATATACTTAAACAAACTATCTCCCCATTTACAATTTGATATGTTTGTAGAAAATATATACATATAACTGACAACAGTAATAAATACAACCTCACTCACTTTATGAGATCATTTCTTTTATTAATGTTGTACATACAAATTTTATATATGTTTATAACCAAATTATAAATTTGATTTTTTCTATTCTTTTTTTTTAATGTGCTATTGGAAACATTATATATATAGACATAAGTTCTTACTTTTTGTTTTTGTTGAAAGCAGATGAAAGCATAAGTCTTTAGTAGATCCTTCTTTCATTATGGATCCAAGGATTTAAAAACTGTACTGAATCACTTGATGCCAAGGAAACTTGGAAGTAGTCTGATCTCTGTGAATAAAATGACTATTGCTTGTGACATTCAAGATGTAGTTCTTGCCTTAGAATTGCCTGAATGAAATGGCAAATTTCAGCTGGACTGGAGGTAACCCTGGGGTTCACAGGTTTATCTTGCTAACCTATCATTATTTTGGGCAGCAGCAACTTAAGAGAAATTTTTATTATTTTATTGAAGAGAAAGAAGCAAACCACTAATTTTGGTCTAGTTGCTATCCAAGAAAATATATATATATATATATATATATATATATATATATATATATATATATATATATATATATATATATATATATATATATATATATATATATATATATATAATGTTTCTACGAGCCTTTGACATTTAATTACCAAAACAGCGCTCAACTCAAAATTCCTCTGGCGGTAGACTCTGACCAATCCCCAGCTTATGATTAAGGTCTCTTGCCAGATAGCTGGAGTTAATGTCAGAGACATTAATTTGCTTACATGAGTACATGCCATAAGACATTGGTTTAATTCATTTACCCCCCACATTATGTTTATGGGCGAAACCAAATATCACCAAAAGTCCAGTAGCCTTATTTTAACTGAGCTTAACAAACTTGGCTATACATATCTAACAGTCAACCTTACAGCTACTGAAGGCATAGGTATCTTAATAAATAACAAACACCCCCCTAACAAGTTTAAGATCACCTACCAAGATAAGAACCTTATCTGTGCCAACCTAACCTATGGCAATAGCATAATCAATGCATTTTATGTCTACATCCCCAATAGCCATGCAATATTCCTTCAGATCATAAACACTATAAATATGATAACGGCCAACAACAACTCCCCAGCACTCCTCTTTGGGGACTTCAACGTCTCCTATGATCACTTTACAAACAAGTATCTTCACTTGCTCAACAGACACTTTATTAATGGCAGGGGCTTCTTTCCTCATAATGCCTATTCTTACTACACCAAAAGATATCATACATTAATAGATCTGATGTTCTACACCTCTGAACTCCATCATGGTCTGGAAGCTACTCTTCAACCTGTTCCCTTCTCTGACCATCATGCTATTATCACCACACTACAACTAATCAACTACTCCTCATCCTTTCTCAACCGGTCAATCAGAATGTTAACTAAAGCTTCCATGACTGAAGCCATTGTATCTGAAGCTTACATCCTCTTCCACAAAATCAACCTACTAAAAAGGCCCCCAGAAGAGGCGTGGTTCGCCTTCATTGGGATAATCCATTCCTTGATTGCTCACTATACTAAAAACAACAAAGGGCCATCTACACTTATTAATGAGCTTGACCAAATCAATAATAAAATAAAGACATGCTCAACTGAACCAGATCATATCAAACACCTTCTATCACTAAAACTTCAGTATAAGGAAAAACAGATGGCTATTGCGGAGTATATTTCTATTAAAAGATCACAAAACTTTCTTACTACCCAACACTGCTGGACTCGAGGATATTTGTGATGGGCATTGGGAGCTAAGAAAAAACTTAACACCCCAACCTCCCTCATTGTCAATGGAAACTATGTCACAGGTCATCACATGATTGAACACATTGGTCTTCACTTCAAAAACCGACTTCAAAATAACTTTCCAAAGACCATCAATGAATGGCTGGATCATCCATATTCTATAAACCATGGAATAACAGCAGCTGATCTTAAAAACCATCTATCAGCACTTTCTGACAGTGTTCATCCCGGGATGCATGCTATACCAAGGTTTCTAATTTCCCACCTTGGTAACTTTGCTATCCCAATCATGATGAACATGATCAATCATCTATCCACCAAAAGAAGGGAAATAAATAACCTCTACCCGATTGCCTTAGTGCCATTCATCAAGAAGAACAAAGATCCAACCAACATCCATAACATAAGGCCTATCTCCATGACACCAATTTTAATCAAAGTTATCGAAGGTGTAATTAAAGAGAAAATCCAGCAAAAAATTTTAGACAATATTGTTCAGTCACAATATGCAAGAAAAGGATCTTCAGCCCTGACAGCAATGGGTGAAGTCAAGATTCTCCTTGATCACATTAGATCTAATTGCTTATCAAAACCCATTGCAGTCCAGCTAGACATAACAGAGGCTTTTGACTCGATCAATATTCACACACTTCTTACTCTTCTAAAAGACCTCAACATTCCCTCTCAAATTATACAGATTCTGGAGAATCTTCTCTACAATAGGCTAATTCACATCTCCTTAGATGGATTCTACACAGATGGGTTCTCCCCCGACCTGTCTATTCCTCAAGGATCTCCTTTAAGTGCTATCCTTTTTATATGCTATCTCAACCCCCTGTTGAGAGATATAGAAATCTCATTCACTGGAGTATTCATTCCTCACATCAAAAAATCCTTCAAGTTGTTTGCATATATGGATGATGTCCTCGTAATACTACCATCTCAAAAACATCTCCCAGCACTCTACAAAATTTTGGATAAATTTTCCCTTAATTCACAACTCAAATTTAACTCCAACAAATCTTCATCTTGGAAAATTCTATCGGGAAAGAAAGTCTCATCTAGATTTCTAGCTGAGCCCCAGGACTTTCTTGGCTTCCCTATCTCCATGTCTCAAACAGCCATGTCAAAAAAACTACAGAACTCCTTAATCAATTCCACATCTCAGATTATACAGTCCCTTTCCAGGGTGTATCTCTCCATACAGGGAAAAGTAGCACTACTGAACATGAAAGTCATGTCTAAGATAGCATACTACCTCCCCATCATGACAGCAACAAAAGCCTTTACCAAAAAAATCAATAGTCTATGTGCTAAACTCTTTTGGAAAAACAGTACAACGTCTATAAGCATGACAAGGATGCAATACCATCGCAAATCTAACGGGATGTCCTTTCACTCCATCCCCTCAATTATCTTTCAAAAATCTCACACATTGATTCATAACCTCTTACAAAAACATGATTCCTTTAATATATCAGAGGCCGTTCAACCGACGGACAGACCTCCTCCTCAAAAATGCTGGCTAGACCAGGTTCTCCAGCTTCTCAATCAATTTACATCTACTTTACAAAATCCATATAATACAAAAATCACCATCTGGGAAGCCCACCATAAAATCAACCCTGAAATCAACTCAATTTTGCCAATGCTTGGCATCACTAATCATAGAATTACTTCAATATTCAAGTTCTTAGCTTTAGAGCCTAAATTTTTAAACTACCTAGTAAAAGTAAATCTGGGAGCCATGCATACCAACTGGTTCCTCCACCACAAGAGGTTTCTTAACAACATTGACCCTACCTGCCCAATCTGCAAGAGGCATGATGACACATTTGACCACATAATTCGCTCATGTACTGGACTTGGTAGTATCAAACTTTTAATTTTCCAAAACACTAAAATTGATATTTACAGAATCCTCTCGCTAAAAGAATCTCTACAAAGTAAACAGTTTCCAATTATAAGAATGTCAGTATTTCTCACCCACTCTATCTGGAATGTGAGATGCAAATTAGTATTCACAACTCCTCCACCAGACCCAGACAGTCTATTCATTTCTCTTTTAAACAAAATCAAGCATAAAGACATGACCCTTTCCTCCAAATTTCTATTTGAAGAAACCTGGAATCTATTCCAAATTCCAAAGCCCAATACATTTCCAGATAGCTGATGACAACAATCTATAAACCACAGGATTTATTCCATACCCTGGATTAATATCTCCATAAATCATCCACTATCAACCCAATAGTGACATTATAGACTCTTGTTTAGTCAATGTACTATAAAAAGTTAATGTATTAAAAAACCAATATTCTCCCTAAATAAAATTCTTTTAAAACTATAATGTTTTTAACAGTATAAAAAGAATAAAAGAAATCAAATTTATGGTTTGTTTACAAACACACATAGTTTGTGTGTACAACATTGATAAAAGAAACAATCCCAATAGATGATTGAGATTGCATTTATTACTGTTATCAACTATATATATTCTAAATACATATTGAATTGTAAATAGGGGGATCAGTTTGTTTAGGTGCATTGACAATATGATTGGGAGGAGAGGATGTTAAAATTTCATAAAACATTGCTTTGAATTTATGAGATTAAAGTTTTGTTTGATAAATAATTTCCAAGTTTGATCAAATTAATGTAGATTATTATTTTAAGATTTAAGAATGTTAAAGAATATAATTGAAATGATGTTTTAATAACCATCTCTAGATTACAGATTGAATATTTTATTATATTCTTAACATAAGAATATGCAAATCATTCATATTAATAAGAGATATAGATAACTCTTAATTTTTACTTAGCTTGAGGATATTTTCTTATCAGAGGATCATTGGAGATTTTTTATGAATAAAACAAGCCATTGCTAAAGTTAAATACTTATGCAAAGAATATTAATATATATATATATATATATATATATATATATTGATTTGATCAATCATATGGAAACATATTTATGAAAACTGATTAGTGTATAAATTATTAATATAATTGATGATAATGGTTTATATCTACTTTTATTAAATCCAAAGTATTTTAGTATCTGTAATAACTTTATAAGTCATTGTATCTATATACATGAATATCTTGATGTTATAATTAAAAGGGAGAATCCTCATTATTAACTCTCTTATTTTTCTGCTAACATTCTGACAGATTTCTTTGTTCCCACTAGGTTTAAGCTTTCAACTTTCATTTTGATATTAAACCATTACTATTTATCAGAATATAATAAATTTAATCTCATTCAGTAGATATTTTTGTTTAGAAATTAACTAATTTTTTTAAAAAATCACATTTAATTTTTGGAATTATTTTGAAAATTAGATTATAATCAAAACAAAATGCTGTCACATCATCAAATTTCAGGTAGAGCTGATTCAATTTGCAAAATTAACAAAATCTTCTTTGTTTGACAAATTATTTTTAATAACTACTAAATCTATAAATTTATGCTTTAAAAGTTTAAACTTTTTTGTAATTTTTATGATATCACAAATATTATAACAATCTTGTGAGTCACCTCATTTCTAGACAGCTGTGTTTCTCTATAGTAACAATATTAAGAAGAAAATATTATTTTATATTTAAAAGTAAAACATTTCTGTAAAAAAATAAGTATGTAATAACATTTATTTTTGATTTTTAATAATTATTACACAATTACAATACAAATATAATCATAAACTTTTCAAAAAATCAAGTTTTTAGACTATCTTAATATTTTCTTGAAGTAAACATGCAAGCTTTGAAATTGCAAAATATATAATAGTTATCCATCATTGGTAGAGCTTGAGATGCTTTGATGGATTGTCTATTTGATTTTTTGGCACCATCTTTTGATTTTTTTGTATTTAAAATATTAGAAAATAAATAAAACTGTAAAAAAAATTTTACAAAATTTTCACCAGGGAAGGAAAAACATAAATTTAATTTCTAGAAATCTCAAATAAATCTTGATTGGCTAGATAAAAAAATGGTTAAAATATATATGTAATTTTTCTTAAGTATGTTTAATGAGATATTATTTTATATAGCATTATGTTTTTTATGTAATAGTAATATTAGCGATTAAGCCAATGCACATGCGCTTTAAAGATAAATTATAAATGAATATTCAATTTTTCCAGACATGAGATATAGTATTGTAGAAAGAATGGAGTGAATCCACCCATTCTTTCAACCCAAGCATTTATGTATGGGAAAATCTTAAATGTGTGGAAATAAGAGCATGAGGTGTTACACGATCACTTTAAATTACATTTGTTATGTTTGAATGAATGACACTTTGCGAAATCTTTACAATTTACGAACCATCATTCTTTAGTTGAAATTAAACATATATAATGAGATATTATTTTATATAGCGCTAAGTTTTTTATGTAATAGTAATATTAGTGATTAAGCCAATGCGCATGCGCTTTAAAGATAAATTATAAATGAGTACTCAATTTTTCCAGACACAAGATATAGTATTTTAGAAAGAATTGAATGAATCCACCCATTCTTTCGACCCAAATGTTTATGTATGAGCAAATCTTAAGTGTGTGGAAATAAGAGCATGAGGTGTTACACAATCACTTTAAATTAAACATAGCACTATATAAAATAATATCTCATTAAGCATGTTTAATAATTTTTGCCTTAATTAAAATAAATTATTTATTTTAACTTTTTTAATTGGGCTTAATATTTTCTTTGAAGATAAGATTATACTTGCTACTTCAACACATTTGGTCACTTAAATGTTATCACCTGCCTTTATCTAAAATACCTTGAGATATAAAGTGTTAGTATTATAATTTTATATAATAATAATCTGTATCACAATAAAATACCCTTTGGCTCCAGAATAAGTTCATAAAATAATATTGTCATCACAGTCTTAGAATACATATAATATTCATGCTCTTGTATAATGATCTATAAAACTAGCCCTCTGATTTAAATAATATAATTCAGAGACATTATCTCCTATATAAGTGTATATGACATTTTATCATTGAAATTAAATGATCAGAAATGGTAGATATTTATTATATATATTGTTGTTTAAGCTGGTATGTTTATATAACCATGCCTATGTCTTGTTTTCTATGCCAATCAATAACCATTTACTATTGTATAGTTTGCACTTCCAGGACATTTTTTTTAAGAAATGCATTATTAAATAATTTGACATCATGACCAAACTATCATGCACACCCATGCTGTTATATAATTCACTATCCAAATCTGTGAGATACTCAAGAAGTCATCTTCTCACAATTAATGTTACATAGTTTGGTTCTGTGTTGGATGCCAAAACTGTAATGGTAACTAATTCTGTAAACTGGTTCTTCAAATATTTTATGTATTTGAGTAGGAAAATTTACCATATGTTTATAGATAATGGTAAGTGAGGTTGACTTTTCTTATTTAATATTTCCTACAAACTGAATAAGTCGAAACTGTAACTATAAATAATAGATAACTAATAATAAATCTCTCACTTCTGGCTAGCTAAACTTATAAAAGATAAAACATATTTATATCTAAGAGACTAAGACTTGTATTACATATGTGCATATTTTAAATAAATATACATTAAAATCAAAGAGGCATTTTATTGATCTCGAAATATATTTAAAATAAGTTAATAAATAATCCTAAAGTTTCTTTTGATGTAAACATCATGCTTTTTTTTATAATACAATGTTATAATATCTAATAGTAATTTAATATAGCTAAGCAAGAGGAAAATACTTAATATCTCAAGGTAAATATTAAAATTCCATAGTGAATCTAATACATTTTACCATAAATTAATGATAAGTATAAACCTTATAGAAAAAATACATGAAAACCAAATTTAATAAAAAAATACATACATTTTATTGACATTTAAGTAAATTCATATTATCATTAATAGCAAATGTATTTATGAAATTATTACAGCCTTTCAAAGTATTAAAGAAAATTTTAAAAATCCAATTGAAATGGTGTTATTTATGTTAAGTGCTGTTTTCTACAAACTGGAAAAAAATAACTTAAACAGGGTTATATAAAAGAATTTTATAATTATTTAATGATAATTAAATAAGCAACTAATTTAGAATATAATTTTTTATATATAATTCCACAGGTAAAAGCAACTAATTTAGAATATAATTTTTTATATATAATTCCACAGGTAAAAGTTCCTTTTAATAATACATGGAACTAATATACTGATAGAAAATATAATATAGGAAACTTCTAAACAAACTAACTTAGGATCACAAATAATAGCTTATTCAATAAAATAGCAAAAGTAAATATATTGCTACAGATACTCATATACATTCACATTTAACATATGAGATTAATTTTATCATCTCTTACATAAAATATGAAATAGCTACACAATAGGAGGAACTTACATCTCTCAAATAATACAAGTTTGTAATAATAGGAATTCTCCATCTCTTCTACAACTCTTAGCTTCTAATCACCATCTTGAATTTTAAAAAAATATTATAACAAATATAATTTATAATATATTTTCTGTTTGAATACAGTAGATATAAAAATATATACATTGTTAAAAAGAGCAAATATTAAAGAATGTAATAAAGCTGATAAAATAGTCATTACCTCAAAAAAGAAAAAAAGAAGAGGTTTTTAACACTTTTAAACATCTTTATTTTTACATTGGTTCACAAATTCTAAATTTTGAAAGTTAAATGTTAAAATGACAATTTCATAGGCAGCTTCACCACATCTGTCATAAAATGCTGGAGAAAAAAGATATATAATATGACTAATAATTTTTCATAGTAAAAATGGTAAAAATGAAGTGATTGGTGATTTTTATTTTTACTAGCTAACTTAAGTCTTGTCCTTCCATGCAGGACATTTGCTAGAAATGTTTGTTTGTCCTTCCATGCAGAGTGTTAGAAATGTGTTTGGTTTTAGTGAGGGGGGGGGAAATAATAGTAAGAACAGTTTATGAGATATTATGCAAAGAGAACTTTAGTAACTTGTAACATATTATATTAATTATTATATTATTGAAAAATGGGGGGTGACCTAAAATATATATTATTTTCAAGTAAAAAAAGTGTACTCAAAAAATAGATATCAAACAAAAATTTCTCTAAGATAAAATGATTAAAAACTAAGTAAATCAATAAATATCAAAATAAACAAATTTATTATGAGCACTGATGATATATGTGTGTGGGAGATGATGTATGAGGTAGTGGATGGCTGAGGGTGCTTGAAAGTCTGTGTTCAAGACATTATTACAAAATTGTAACAGATGAGTACAATGTTACTGTAATCATGCAATAAATGAATGATCATATAAATAAAATCATGTTATATCTTGCCTATTGCACTAATCATGTACATATATGATTTTGAGTATGGATGTGCATGTTTTTATTGTCATTGAAATGTAAATTGCCTAAAATTCTACAGCATATTTATTGCTTCTATACATATATAATTATATAAAAATTATAAGTAATAAAAAACACTAATTGAATACTCACTGATGGGTAAATTGATTCTCGGCCTATGTGACACATAAATGTTATTATCTATATTCGAATCCAAATCTGTCATAAAAAAGGACCTAAATGCAGTTCTCATGCTCATTCTTGCAGATAAAATGATTTCTCCAACTTTTTTTTAGTCACTGCTGCTTCCAGATCTGAACTAAAATTAGCTTCTAGAAAGAGAAGGCTCACAAATACAGAGATCAATAAAACAAGGGGTGAGAGAATCCATTTCAGCCATAAAAACATTTTACTATTACTAAATCTAAAAAAAATTAGAAAAAAATTAATTAAAAATTGCATTTCAGAAAAAAATAAATACATCATTCTAAATGTAACAAGATGGCCAACAGACTGATACGAGATCCTTTAAGTGTGAGATTTACTGATTCCATGCAAATTCATTTTAAAATCTAAACTTCTGAAAAGGGGTACTAGAATGGGTACTCAGAATTAAAAAGATAATTATCGAAATAAAAATTATATATAGTACCACATATGACAATGCCAAGTATATGATAGCCACCATTCAAATTATTTGTGGAACAACCTAAATTTACCAATGTCTGACTTCTAGCACTTGTATCCCTAATGATTCATTAAATAGCAACTTGATTCCTTTTATCCTGGAAAGATTTAAAATTTATAATGATAATAAATTTATTATTATTATTATTATCATCATCATCATCACCATTCACATCAAAATATCTGGGATGTTTGCAAACATGTATTACATATTAAGCAAAAATATACATATATTAAAATATTACCTTAGTTGTTTTAAAAGAACCGTCCTTTAGAGGATCTAAGGGGGAAAAAATGCATAACATCAATTTATAATAAAAGTATTATTAATGGAATGTCTTTATTTTTTAAAGTCCTAAATTCAAAGTTCATTTTCCAACTGATTTTAGCAGATTTCCTGGGTGATAATTGTTATCAAAATAAAAAGTAAAGATTACTAAAGACAGTTCATTCATTCATTCTTGTTAAATTTTGGTGGACTTAAAAATTTAAAAATTTCTTGTATATGTTGATAAACTATTAATTGATCCATTCTCCCTCTGGATATCTTCAATGCTGAGGCTTAGGAAAGATAGATTTCCTTTTGTTAGATAGGCTTTTATTTTATTTTAGGCTTTTGTTTTATTTTAACATTATGCCATAGAGAATCAGCAGTAATGTAGGCAACTGGAATGAAGGCTTTACAAGTTCCATCAGATTATCTTTATGTCGCTGACTATCATGGTTAATAACTTTACTATTATTGTCATTTTTAAAAACTATATTAAAAGAAGATGATCTAGTTGGATCAAAAGTTTCTTATCGAGTACCAAGATTTTTTTCATTAAGAGTCAGCAATCCCCTTACTGCTAAATTAATGATATCCAAAATTACTATGGTTATCGCCTAGAAATCACGCAATGATAAAATTTTCTATTGTCTGTTTTTCATATTCGCACACATACGTTGAACATTTGTTTTTAAATGTCTTTGATTCAGCTATTTTTAAAATTAACTTTAATATTAACAAAAAGTATTAAAAATGTAACTTAAATAATTAATTTTTATATAATTTTATCAAATGTAAAATCTTATATCTCCCTCATTCTTTTAAATACATATCAGCACACAAATATTCTTTGACAAATATTAAAATTAAAATAATTGTCTATATTATTTCAATCATCTCTTTTTTAAAATTTGAAATAACTTTTCATGTAAGCAGGAATAAATGATTTCAATCTCATCAACTTTTTTAAAAAACTAGACAGTTTAAAATGAAAACATCTTCATGCATAAAACAAATAGACACAACAGATCTCTATTTAGAAAGTGATAATTTTGACCGCAACTATATGTGATTAATGTGATTTATTTATTTTTTACTTTTAAAGATCACATACATGTTTTTTTTTAAATTCATAGTGAGGACTAATTACTACATTATATATATAGACCTATCTAGCCTTGAGCAAGTTTTACATTGCTAGAGGGCAATTTGAAAGTTATAATTGCAGTTTGAATGTTATAATTAACTATTTGTTAGGCAGCATTCAGAACAGGTTATATTTATTTACGTATCAATAATTTCAGTCTCTGTGATGAACATGCAATCTTAGTGTCTATATAAATATATTGGACCATAAATAGAGGTTAAAAGGATGTTGCTTTGACAACAGATTGAGATTGTTGAATGTTATTGATATTAGGATTGACTAAGTATTGACTGATTTCTATGAATATATATATTGTGCCGGTCAAAACCTGTTTATCCATCTAACATGAGCTGGAACTCACAAAATGTACTTCAAACCCAGTCAAGCCCAAGATTTAGGTCAGGGACCAGCCTGAATTCGAACCCACTCTTAAGCCCCAGATCTAACACCTAATGAATAACATAATAGTGATGGCACATGAGAATTAATTTTAAATCTGGCTGACTAGTAGAGCGGAGAAGACAATGAGACAACAATTAACTATGACAACTAGGCTGTACATTTAGAAGTGGAGAAAAAGAAGGAATTCGAACTACTCAAATAAGTTAGACAATAAAATATATTTTAATATACTGACAAATTATTATACATTTATAAATTAATTATATACATTAGTGTGTGCGTGAATGAGCAAGTGATTACATAGTGTCATTCACGCTATTAGTTCTCATATGTTCATTATTAGCTAAATAATATATTACAAATAAACACACATCTTTGGTGGGTCCAATATTAAGATGCCAATCTATTATTAGAAAGAATTTACATAGAATTGCTATTAACGCTTTGGGTTATGGTTCTGAAATGTGGTGACTAACATATGATTTAGGGGAGCGTTCTGAGATTCACTACAGATATAAATAAATTATTTTCACACCATTACGGTCATGAAAATAAATAAAATACATTTGAAACATTTGATTATTTGAAAATGACAAAATATTTAATGACAAATTATTTTAACAATAGTAAGACAAACCTTTATTTTCCCCAAGGCATATAGATACTCTTAAATATAGATATATAAATCACGATGGTGAGATTGTATATGATTGAAATAAACTTAATTAATAAATAGAAGTAATTGGCATTTATATATATCTTTTAAGCAAAGCTTAATTTTAATATTAGAGCATTAAAACTGGGACATAAAGCAAAAGAAATAATAATAATAATATGAAGAAGTTTGTGGTGCTGACATAATAGCCTAAAAGTAACTAAGAGGAAAAGGTCGTGCTTCTGGATGAAAAACGAAATGGATGGGCATAGTGTGTGCCAAACTTATGGGATCACTGCCAGTGGCCTTTTTATATGAAGAAATGGATGGGCATAGCATGTGCAAGACTTATGGGTCACCACCAGAGGCATTTGATATGAAGAAAGAATATGCATAGCATGTGCCAAACTTACGGGATCACCACCAGTGGCCTTTTTATACGAAGAAAATGGATGGGCATAGTGTGTGCCAGACTTATGGGTCACCACCAGAGGCATTTGATATGAAGAAAGAATATGCATAGCATGTGTCAAACTTACGGGTCACTGCCAGAGGCATTTTTATACGAAGACTTGAAGCACGTAATATAGATATATATGAAGATAGGCTAAATGACAGAAATGCAGCACAAATAAATGTCTCTAATGACATGAGATAAGTTTTACAGCTTTAACCATTTGAATGCATGACTCATCAAAAAACAAGAAGATTTGACGTCACTCTAAATCGGCTACTTTTTATCCCACGTATACATATTATATGTCATTCGAAAGAAAATCAAAAGTTCTGTAAAATGGTGCCCTCTTCAGAATTATTTTACAAATAAAAAATCAATAAAAATGACCATATATGTCAAACAAAACCAAAGCACCACCTCCTCACCAACTTTTCTTGAATCTTATTGGCTGTCCAACTTCTGTCAGGAAGGGAAATGGCTGCCAAAAAGTAAAAAGTTGCGTTCGTTTTGATTTTTATTACGAAAATGATAAACAAATGTTTACAACATTTTAAACAATATTTGAATTGAATTACAAATTATTATTGATAAAATAATACTAAAAATAAAATTATTTTAGAAAAATAGTTAAGATATTACCAAGAATTATTTATTTATTGCTACATATTGATCGTAACGTTAAAGTGAAAAAAAAAAGATTGCTGACGCAATCTTTTTTGGTTGGTTGAATAGCGGTTACTTTTATTTCACCGCAATTGAATATTTTTTAATTATAAATCAAATTTTATTTTTGAAAAGACTTTCGTTTGCTTTTGTAATCTGACAATTCAGTAATATACTTTTTACAAACGAAACTAACGTATTTATATTATTAAAAGTGATCTATTTTAACAATAGATTTTGTTAAAGTTGTGAGTTGGCCAATTAAAAGTTTTGATTTTTAACTCATTCAGCCAATTAAATAATAATCGTTGAAAGGGTTAAAATAAATGACCCTTGTTTGAATACTATAATACGCCATGTAATTATAATATATAAAGAGAGAAATTTAGATTTCATTTACTAAAATATACTTGGAAGATTTTATTTAGCAAAAGAAACATTAAGATTTAAATTTCAAATTAATAAAATATACGTTAAGATTTGATTTAGTAAAAGAAACATTAAGATTTTCCCCCATCCCTTTTCTGCTAGTTAAAATAAATCAATCTCACCTTCGTTGATTTTACAATAACTGAAATATTTAAATACAAGATTTGAAATTTTAAGAGTATGGAAAATATAAGAAGACTGGCAGTTATAGAAAATAATTAATGGGTTACTCTTTCAGAATTGAATAAAAACAAAACATTTTAAAAGATTTCAAAGTGTTAATTAGCTTAAGTTCTGGATTTACACAGGGTAGAAAATCCAGAATTAAACAAATATATTTTTATAATAAATAAAATGTTGGCACGTAAAACAATCTGGCGAGTGTATTAATTAACAATACGTTATATTGTAAGAGGATGTTAATAAACTTGATTCATGAAGGCTTACTTAAAAAAAAGGATTTTTAGAAAATTCAATTTGTCAGATTGTTTTAGATTGACATATTAATAAGTAAGCAGATATATAAATCAAATAATAAATATATATAAATAAATGACCGCACCAAAATTAAAAAGAAGTTAAAGCATATGAGATAGGATTAAATTTTTAGAAATTATTGAAGAGCAATTTACATATATAAAACAAAACAAAAAGGCAAAATTAAAGAATACATGAGAAAACTTGATAATAGAATTTGAGATTAGTGAGGCTAGATTCATTCTCAAATAGTAGCATAAAAGTTACCTTGCAATTTTAAGAGTCCAATTTAAAATATTGCACATGCATGGCAATTGAAATGAAAGTTCTTAAATAACTGCAAGCTTCTAGTAGCATTAAAGTTCTTAGGTCGGGATTTTACTTCCTCTTGGGCAGCAGAATGAGATGGCCGCTGAAGATGACAACCCAACTGGGCAGAGAAGTGATGGATTTACGGCTACATTATTTAAGTTTCAAGTGACGAAATATGTTTATAATACCTCTCTCTAAAAGTAGCTAATCTCTCTCAATAGTAGTGGCTAATCTCTCCTGTGATTCAAAATTCAGCCATTTTATACTTTTTCTTTTATCAGTTGTTTTTGAAGATGCAATTGTAAGATAACGTCCAAAAATAAATTCAAATCTATTTCCAGATTAGAAATAGATTTGACAACATGTTTTTAACACAAGTAAATCTTTAATCTACTTAATCCCATTTATTTTAAGTAAAACTTTAATTAAAAAAATACCTTCCCCAGATTAAAACAATAGTGCTTCCAACCCCTAATTATTTTTAGACAATTAACAACACTTGCATCTTCTATATTGGATTTTATAAAAAAAATATATAGTTTAATAGAAAAACAAGCAATTTAAAAAGAAAAAGCTAAAAATGACATATAATAAATATTTAAAACATCAATATTTTGTTAGTAAGTTTTGCTCCTACGTATATATTTGAGCCGCATCTATAATACTTTGATAAAAAACTAATAATTAATAAAAAGAATTAATAATAATTTTAAAACATGTTATTGAAACATTAAATTTTATAATTTAGGCATGCATCTCAAACATATACATAAAAATATATACACAACAAAAAGGAGCGGGATGGGAAATAGGAGTTTGAACACGGGTTAGTAGGTAGAAACATGAAGCACAATCTTAAGCTAAGATTGACTGCTTCAATATATATATGTGCAATAATAGAATTAAGGTTTTCTGGGTCAATTATAAACTGAGTAAAATTTTAAAAATGCATTTAAATACTACTTGAAAAAATATATTCAACTTATTTAGTATAATTAACTATCTTTGGTATATATTCAGTGAAGGCTCTATCAATGACACAAACATTCTATCATTGTAACATAAACACAATACTAGAATTTTAATTTAAAAATGCATTACAAGATTTTAAAAATATAGTGCATGTCTGAAATACTAATCAATATGTTATTTGGCTTTCTGGATATGTTGCTAACTCTATATTATACCATCATATCTTTCATGGATTAATCATGTTAAGTAATGAATAACAAGATATTTCCTAAAAATATATTTTATAATAAACTTAAATAAGATTTTTTAAAGGAAAGACAAACTCCATGAAGATTATCTCAAAAACATTCTTAAAAATTGCAATGTTAATTGCTTTCCCTCAATAATGTGACTGAGGATAGAATTAAAATTAAGAAAAGGAAGTCTTTTATAAATATATATTCAGATTATTTTGTATAGTTATTGCAAAATGACTTTTAACATTTTCTTATCTTTCTTTTTTTATTTCTAGACTTGGAATGGCTACTATCCATGAGTTCATAAATGCCAATAAGATTAATTATGTATATCTTCTTGGGGGGGGGGGAGGACAACACTAAATTACTTTTATCTGCAATTGGTTGTTCAAAAATTTAAACAATATAATTTTGTTGAAGTATAATCAGATATTGCCACGTTAGGAAATTGTTTTATCAGTTTGAGCGGTTAATTGTAAAACTATAAAATTGCTGGCCTCCAGCTTTCCCTTAAGTATTTCCCCCAGCTGCCATATATATCCTGCTTATAAATATAATTGTTTGCCATTAAATTAAATATATCATGTTAAGTTTATAATTATTAATCTGTTTTTTTAAAAGCCTGCCTGCCCTCTTCATTACCAATCTCAGTTACAAGCGAATTAGCAAACAGCTGAATTCCTTCTTTTTTAGTTATTTTTAAATAGAGTTGAATGCATATATAAACATATAGTGTTCATTTTATGTAAATATGTTACTCATGTTACTATATAAAAATGTTATCCTTTTATCTTTTGATGATTTTTCTGTTGAAACAAATTGTTTCTTTTGAACTTGTGGATTAATGTTTTTATGAAGAAAAAGTCTTTCACTATATTTGCAAAAGGATCTTTTGAGTTTAACCGGAAAAAAGATAGTTTTTTTCTTTTCTACTCTTTCTTTGTACATATTTGAAGATAGTTAATAATAGAAATATTTTTAAATAATTAAACTACTTAATATCTAATTATTTTGTAATTAAAACAAAATTAATAATTTGAAAATAGATTTTTATTTTTGTTTAAAATTGTTGCTGTTTTTTTTTTTTTTTAAAAAAAATTTAAATTGATATCTTATATTTTTCTCTATTCCAGTCGAATCAAATATAGTTTTCATAAAAGTGGTCTCATTTATCTGCAATATTCCATGTTTCAAATCTAAATTGGACTAGAGTAATTTAAGAAAAGCTGGGGATTTTTTACATAGTTACTTCTAGCTATTAATTATTGATTAGTATCTTGCTATTTTTATCTGAAGACTTGAGTAAATCTCACTCTAATCTGTTTTAGTGAAATGCTGTGAATTTATCGACTATAAATAACAAACACAATTTTATTAGTAGGGATATGTATATCTATAAACTGAATTCATAATTTATCTTTATTATTTATATATACAAATAAGAGTAAAATTTATTTTATGTAGCTTAGTGCAAAAATGATTGACTCAAGCGCTAAAGGTTTCTAAATCAATTTCTTTTTGAATAATGTAAAAAAAAAAGAATTGTAGGTCAGTTGAATGAGATATTTGTGCTCAATACAATACTATAGTGTTTAAACATTATAAGATCTTATAATTCTAGAGCAAATTGTGTAAAGGCACAATCTTGTGCTATTTACCTTTTTGATGCAAAATTTTTCCTTGTGACCTATATAAAAAATTTGTAATTTAAAAATGCTGAAACTCCATCAGCTTGTGCATAAAATCTCTATCTAGTGCCTACTCATACAATATCCCCAGACTAGTTTTTGGCTTGTAGCCTTTGTCAGTGAAGAGCTTTGGATCTGAGAGCACTGCACCTAGATCTTAGGATCTAATGCAACCATCCAGTAGCCACGTTTTATCTCTCCTTAACTACAAACTATGAGAATAAAATTGAAAACACAGTAATATTTTCAATCTAAGCTCATCCATTGATTACTCTGGTTGGCACTGAGTGGCACTACTGTATGGAGAGTTTAGCCTGTTTTAATAACAGTAATGTGCTAGCAGTGGTTTAACACCAAACCTGCTTAATTAGATAGTGGTGGCTATGGTTGCTAAAGGGCCAAAGATGCCAAAATGTATGCGTAATGAACTGGGTTCAGACCCATATGACTATATAAGCTATTGAGCTTAGATTGAAAACATTATTGTGTTTTCCATTTTATTCTCATAGTTTTGTAGTTAAATAGAGATAAAAAGTGGCTGCTGGAGGGTTGCATTAGATCCTAAGATCTAGGTACAGTGCTCTCAGATCTAAAGCTCCTTACTGATGAAGGCCACAAGCCAAAAACTAGTATGGGGATATTGAATGAGTAGGCATTAGATAGAGATTTTATGCACAATCCTTCTGGTATCGGTTGATTACTCTGGTTGGCATGAGTGGTGCTACTGTATGGAGAGTTTTTCCTGCTTTAATAATAGTAATGTGCTAGCATAAGAAATAGTGATCATGTGATGTTTAGTGGTTTAACAGCAATCCTGCATAATAGGATAGTTGTGGCTATGGTTGTTAAAGAGCCAAAGACACCAAAATGTATGGGTACTGAACTGGATTCAGACACATATGACTATATAATCTATTGAGCTTAGATTGAAAATATTCATTGTGTTTTCAATTTTATTCTCATAGTTTTGTAATTAAGTAGAGATAAAAGGTGGCTGTTGGAGGGGTTGCATTAGATCCTAAGATCTAGGTGCAGTGCTCTCAGATCCAAAGCTCCTCACTGATGAAAGCCACAAGTCAGAAACTAGTATGGAGATATTGGATGAGTAGGCACTAGATAGAGATTTTATGCACAAGCCTTCTGCCATCCATTAATAACTCTGGTTTGCACTGAGTGGCAGTACTGTATGGAGAGTTTTGCCTGTTTTAATAACAGTAATGTGCTAGCATAAGAAATAGTGATTGTGTGATGTTAGTGGTTTTGAAAGCAGAATTAGTAAATTAACTTAAAATTCACTTCACATAAAAATTAACAGCTTTTTATAGTTTGACTTTTTTGCTACACTATTAGACAATGAGATAATTATTTAATAGCTCTTTAAAGAAGATGTAAGCTATAATTAATTAATAATTTGTATGATGTTTTAAAGAATATTTTAGATCAAATGGGCAACTAAGTGGGTCTTTGGGAAAAAATGTTTTTAATGTATGAATTTTATGCTAGATCAAGCCTAATATTGTGATGGATTTGTGTAATCTTTTATTCCTTTTTTTTAATCAAAAAAGCTTCTCATTTGCAAACTTTAGTAACTGTTAGAATTTAAAGAGTCCTTTTTAAATTTAATGAACTGGATTTATTTCATAAAATCGATATGCATAGCTAATTTTCTCAGAAAGAATTATCATTTTTATTATGAATGTTATCATTGTTTCATTTGCAAAATCTATAGGATTTTTGTTGAATCAAAACATATTAAGTAGCATTCACATAACATGTACAGTTTATGTTTTCAATTTATAAAGTTTTTTAAACAATGCTTTTTTTTTACAAAAACAGTGATTTATTTTGTGATTTAAGTTTTAAAATGTGATTGTAAATGATGGTTTAATAATGGAAGTATGAGCATTTTCTTAACCAATAATGAATTTTTCATACAATAAAATATTCATCTGAACAGTCTGGAATGGCTTGAGATCTTTATGCACCTGTTAATAATAATTAAATATCTGTTTTTCACTAAATGCATGGTTGGTTTTGGAAACAGAAGTTCATATTACTACATTAAAGCATCACATTATTATCTTTTTTAATGCTTCCACAAACTGTTAAACAGTAGTAACTTTTCCTCCACAAAATGCCACCTAGTATATAAGATCTTGTAATCAGTAGATGTTAAAATATTGTGCATCATAATTCCTATCCAGTGCTTTTCAATGCAATATCCCCAGATTAGTTTTTATCCTATGGCTTTCATCAATGAGGAGCCTTGATCTTGGAACAATGATTTTAGACTTATGGATCTAATGTATCCCTTCTTCAATTTTCACCATTTACTTTTTTGCTTAATTAAGAATCTATCAGCCAAAACTGAAAATACATTAGTGTTGTCAATCTAAGCTAATTTGCCTACATAGTCATATAGATCTGAAACTAGTTCAGTATCTGCATATTTTAGTGTCTTTGTTTTCTTTAATAACTATAGTCACCTTTATTCTTTCGAAAGGATTAATATTAAAAAAAAAACATTACATAATCACTTTTTCTTTACATTCACACATGCTGTTAGAACAGTAGCAATTTTTTTTCCCCACAACCTTCTAACATCTATCTATTGATTAGTAAGATTGCACTATGTGGCATTAATGTGGAAGGAAATTTTTATGTCTATCTTAACAGCTTGTGTAAGCATAAAGAATAGATGATCATGGAGTGTTTTAATGGTTATATACCAATCATAGTCAAAAAATAAAGCTGACTATAGTTATTAAAATCCAAGACATCAAAATATATACATAATGAACTGGTATCAGATTTAGTATAACTATACAAGCAAATTAGTTTGGATTAAAAAGGTGTTCTCAGTTTGAATTGATAGCTTTATAGTTCAGCAAAAAGGTAAAAGGTAGATGAAGAAGGAGTGCATTAGACAAAGGTCCAAATGCACTGCTTTCAAATTCAAGGATTCTTGTTGATAAAAGCCATAATCTAGAAAAGAGACGGGGATATTGGATAAAAAAGCAGTAAATAGAGATTATGATACATATAGTATCAATTAATTACTAGAGCTTGCACTAAGTGGCACTGGAGGAAAAAATTTTGGTACTGTTTGTACTATTTATTATGCTTTGAGCCATTTAATGTAAATTTTATTAATCAAAGGGTATTAATATAATAGATTTATATCAACATTCCCAGACTATTTTCTGTTTTTATTAATAATCTTCAAGGAAGAATAGAGTTGGTCTACAATATAATCATTTTTTAACTTTTTATTCTGTCAGCCTAATAACCAAAAAAGGCAAAACTACCTTATATTTTGAACTCAGGCCAACTTTCTTGCATAGTTGTATAGCTCTTCCACAAAGCCATTCACTATGTATTTTAGTGATCACAGTTTTATGATAATTCTAGACCACTTTCACCCTTGAAAATCATAGATGAGGATAGTATACATCCACCAAACAACATAGAATTCTCCCTACTTGCACTCAATGAAAGATTTTAAAAGTCATAATTTTATATAATTTTTTGGAATGACTTTAGGCTGGTTGCTAAAAAATCTTAGGTTTATTAAAAATTCTTAGCTAGCTGAAAAAAAATTCTAAGATTTCACTTGGATTCAAACCTTGAGTCATAAGCAGGGTGGTGGATAAACTAACTATTATATTATTAACCTTTTTTTTTACTTCACCATCAATGTTTTGATATTTTGGATTGAATCCATCAAGGAATTAGTTTAAATTATAGTTTGATTGCAAATAAACATTAAAAATCAATTAGCATTTATTTTTAAACCCAAATAATATATGTTTGATATAAATAAAGAATTTTGAGGATTAATATATATGCCTTTTTAAAAAACAAAATTAAAAATAAGATAATAGTTGTATACTGGGTTAAAATTAATAATACATTTTAATTTAGTTTTGTTAGATTTTTTTTTTCTTTTTATAATTTAAACTTCAAGATAAAATTATTTTTTTTGTGTGAATGGGACAATTGCTACTGGATATAAATTGGGAATTTCATAATTTTTTTTTGATAGAAAATTAGCCATGTCTGCAAGATATTTTGATGTGAATTGACTTAAGTGTTCGAATACATATTTTCCAAATCTTGTAAAAATTCTTGTGGTTAGAATATTGCTTGTTCATCTGTTATTCCAAAGTTATTATATGATGGTTTGAAAAGAAAAGAAAAATATATCATACACATTGCAAAATATAATACCAATATCAATTAATCAATTAGGGATAAAATTACTTGAAAAAGATAATAAAAAACAATATGGGGCTTTATCTATTACCACTACTATCACCATCACAATTCACTAAAAAAAGGATCATCAACAGGAGAAGGAGCATTATTATTTAAGACAATCTACACAGTGTGAAATGTAAAAAAATGCAGTCCAATGGCAGTACAGTTTGACATTAAAACAGTTTTAACTGTGTACCCATTGATATTTTAATACAAACTTTAAAAAATACTAACATGTAATTCTATTTTATGTGTACTTAAAATTTACTTATAAACAGGGAAATACATATTACTTTAAATCGAAAAATGTCTCCTTCATTTAATCCAAATCAATCAATACCTCAAGGATCATTACTTAGTTCTTTTTTATTTACAACCTAAATAAACCAATTACTTAGAAACATAGAAAAACATCTTCCAGGTATATATATTCCCACATTGGGTCATAATATAACCTACATAGCAAACATGGATGATATTACTGTTCTCCTTACAACTAAAAAAGAAATTCCAATTCTAATAAAAATCCTGAAGGAATTTATCAACTCCCATAAGTCTTGACAAATCATGTCCATGGTACCTAAACACAGATAAATTATATACAGATACATTTCTTGGCTTACCAACTATATATTTGGGTTTTACTTTTTATCTGAGCAATATGGCTATGTGAAAACAAATCCAAGATAGGTTGTTGCAATCAACAGAACACATAGTATTATCATTTTCAAAGGCATATCTCTCACTCTATTCTAAGATGGCTCTTATCAACATTCTTATCATCCCAAAGATAGCATACTACTTACCTGTCATAATCTTTACAAAATCATCTCAAAGGTATATACATTTCACTCAGAAAATTACAATTTTATAGTGCTCAAAATGAATAAGGATTACACTCAATTTATGTTTGTAGGATCCAAAAATCTATTAACTTTATATCAGCTATGATAAGATTATTTCCACATCTAGAAAAGATACTCAAGGTAACACAACAGACAACCCCTCCTCCTTATACCAAAACATCTTCAAACAATTCTAGCACCAATTAATGTAATGGCAACTATTAAGATAACATTTCCACAAGATAAATGGTAGTATTGGAAAATTCATGCCTCTTTTATATTCAAACATAAATGAAGAGGATGACCTCTATTGCTTGGCATTAATAATAGGCAACAGATAAAAAGATTTAAGTATTGGATTCTTGAGCCAAAACATTTCCATTTTTTGCTAAAAATAAATATGTGGTTTTTGCTACATTATATTTTTTGAAGTATAAGAGAAATCTTAGCAACACAAATTATGTTTCGAAGGAGGAAGAAAATCAAAAACACCTACTTTTTAAGTATAATTGTCTCAAGATGCTTGGTCATACATCACAAAAAAGACTTTGAAAAATAATAGCACAATTCAGTTGATCATTAACTCATTTTCAAAACCTTCCTTTGCAGAAATAAGAATCATCATATTTATACTTTATGCTCTGATGTGCACAAGATACTTATTTCTTTACAACAGTGATACAAGAACCCACATGAACACTTTAAAAATAAACTAGACACAATTAAAGAGAGAGACCAAAAAAATTACTCCTACAGATATATATTTGTAGTTACATGGTCACTTATTCATCAGTGCTCAAACCCTATAGTGATCATTCTAACTATAATTTTTTCAAATCTTTCTTTTAATGGCTGATAAAGTTATTACAATTTTGTATGTTTACATATATGTAATGTTTTTTCCCACCTATGTCAAGTTCTTTATATAGTTTTTATTTTTCATTTCTATTGTAATATACTAAGTATTTTTATCAATAAAATTCCCTTTTGAAATTAGAATTAATTAATTTTAAAAAAAAATATGGCTATATATTTTATTTATTTCTCTCTTATATTTAGCTACCAATGTGATGATGAAACATTTACGTTTTTGTAAATTGTAAATACTTATTATTATTTTAATTTTTTAAAAAAATTAGTTAAAAGATATTATTTTATTTTTTAAAAAAAAAATTGTTGTTCCTTTTTTATATATATAATGTTTAATTCATTTTAAATGTATGTATATAAACACTCGTACAAATAAATGTGTATATATAACATCATATGGAAATCAAATAAGTTAAATAAAAAACAAAACTTAGCTAAATGACTTATTATAAATGAATAATAAAAAATATTTACAATAAAAAAAAAGGTTTCATTATTGCTGACAACATTACTTGAGAATCGTAAAATCGTGCTTAACTTCAGCTCAAGCTCTCAAAGGTCTAGACTGGTATGTTCTAGAAAAGCAGAGATCAATTCCCATAAATGAGATACTTTACCTTGTTCTGGTTTATATTTAGGATGAAAGACTTCAACTCCATAACCATCTAGAATATCAGAACTCAGCACCACTATATATGAAAGATGGCAGAGATGTATTCCTACTCTGGTTTATCTTTGTAGTGATAAATTCCTGCTTTTAGTACATTTTGGATGGCAACAGTCAATTCTGGTGCATTTCTAGAATGGTGGATTCAGCTGAATTCAATTCTAGTTCATTTGTAAGATATCACAGCCCAATTCTATTTTCTTTTTTTAAAAAAATAAATTTTTTTTTATATTGGCTAAGATAATAAAAAAAAGCATAATAAATAAGTGTAAGTAGACTAGAGTGAGTAGACTGAAAAATCCTGGGTTCAAATCCTTCTACTTACATATATAATAAATATTCAGTATAAGCAAATTACATATTACCTTAGGGTGATAAATAAACTTTTTGGTTGTGTAATAGACTCACTTGATGTTTGATGTTAAGATAGTGGATGATCAACTGTGATAGGATTTATTGTCAGTAGATTGAGTCTAACCATCAAACATCATATGATCACTATTCTTTATGCTTACACAAGCTGTTTTCACAAAGGCAAAACTCTTCCTACAGTAGCAACACTCAGTGCAAACCAGAGTAATCAATGGATGCAGGAAGGTTAGTGCATAAAATCCCTATCTAGTGCCTACTCATCCAATATTGCCAGACTAATTTTTAACTTGTGGTATTCATCAATGAAGAACCTTGGATCAGAGAACACTGTACCTAGATGTTAGGATCCAATGCAACCCTCCAGTGTAAGCCATCTTTTTTTTTTTAGCTAACTGGATATTGGATGAATAAACATTAGATATGGATTTTATGCATAAACCTTCCTCCATCCATTGACTAACTGGCTGGCTTGCACTGAGTGGCAGTACTATATGGAGAGTTTGCCTCTGAAAACAGATTGAATCTATTTGGAATTTATAAAGTTTAAGAATTGTTTGTTTTTTGTTTCAAATTATATACACATGTTAAGTATAAAGTGTGTGTGTGTGATGTTGTTTTTTTAAATTCCACTATTCAGTTTCAAAACTGTTTGATAGTTTAATGCAAAAATTTGTTATGTGCAACTTTTTTCACTTCTACTTTTTTTTTTTTAAAAAAAAAAAGGTCAAGTATAGTAACTATTTTTTTTATCAACAAAAAAAAACAACAAAAAAGTTGTTAGGAAATAATGTATAATTACCTCTAGCTAGAAGTTTTTTGGTTGTTATTACTGAAAGACTTCTAAATTTTAAAAAGTATTGTAAAACAATACCAAAATATAAAAAAGTAATATAACAAATATTCTTCTGTTTGCAGAATTAACATCACTTCATAGCTCATAGTAATTTCATGTGGAATATATTTGTACACTGTTTTCTTTTTTATAGGTGTTTTTATAATCATAGTTGATGTTTTTATTGATTCAGTACCGTAACTATTTTTGCTGTTATATTAAGAGAATAATACATTACTACAATTTCTTTTTTAAAAACGTCTGTCTCAGATTTTAAAAATTAAATCCTAAAAAAAAAAGAGTATTTGCTTTGAATTTTAATTCAATTTCTTACATCATTTTAAGAGCATTATACATGTAGATATATTTGTACACACATACAAATTTACAATTAGGTCCATGCACATTTATTTTATATATTTATACTTAATACCATAAAGATGTACCCACCTAAATATATTTATGAATACATGCAAAGACATATTTATATCTTAATGATAAATGTTGATCTAAAATATAAAAAAAAATTTTGATAGAATTCTTTCATTCTGTCTTTTAGATTTTAGTTATTTGTCTTAATTTGATCTAATTCTCTGTATTCTAATATTTCAAACAGTTTGAATTTTTAATAGTCTATTTATATTTTTCACTGACCACAATCAAAAATATGCACATGTGAAATGCCATAATATGACAGAACTATATTAAATTTGTCACTAAAATTTTATTTTTTAAAAAGTTCTAGAACTTTAAAATTTTGAAAATTAAATCCTTGTCTAAAAAATGATTTGTTTTGAGTTTCCACAATTTAGTTCCTTTACAACATTTTAAGTGCCTTATATATAAATAATATTTGACAGCAAATTACATATTTATTTATCAATACGCTTTACGCGTTTAAAAATCTATTTCATTGTAAACCCCTCTGCTATATTCCAGAAATGATAGTCTGATTTAGATTTATATATACAGATCTAAATTCATAATATAAAGATATAATTACATTTTAACAATGAATGTAAAAAAACAATTATATAATTTTGAGGTAATTTTACTGTTTATTACAATTTAAAAATAATGTTAACATGGTTTTTAAATATTTTAATAATATTTGCAGTCAAATTTTTTTTAGATTCAATTATTTTTTAATAAGTAGTATTGAATTTTTGTATAATTTATAAACCTGAATCTTTTAATTCAACTACAGAAAGAAATTAAAAAAATTGCAACACTGATCACAAAGACAAAATTCTTTCCTGTTTCAAGGAAATAAAAATTATTTAACCTTTTGGGATGAATTAATATTTTTATTTTAAAAAGTATCATGTATAGGCAACATTTCTTAAACTGTGGGTCATGACCCCAAATGGGGTCATAAAATTTAATTCAGATACATGAATTTAAAGAAATATTGAGTCGCAATCCCTTCATTATCTTTAATTTAATACATTACATTTTCTGTACAGTGCAATTATAAAATCGTAATGATGGCCAAGTTGTGCTGTAAATTATATTTACGTAGTGCAAAATAACAGTAAATGCATTATAGTAGTGGTGTCACATTGCAATTTCCAGCTTATAAGTTATTTCAGGATCAAAATATATGCTGCAGTGGCAAGAAGAAGTTGGTGCCATTGTGATTATATAATGCATTTCCAGTCAAGTTATTTGTTTCAGTTTAATTTCAACAAGTGTCCACATCACAAGAACAATACAATATTGTATTTTACTGTTAGACTTGACTAAGGTTAGTATTTATTTGAATAAATATTATGAAAGATGTTATTTTTTTTATATATATAAATGCTTGTATACTTTTTTTCTCATTTTTTTCTTCAAAATTTATCATCCTATTAGTTATTATAAAAATTTATTTTTTATTTGAAACTTATTGTCATTTATTTATTAACAAGTAAAAACATATTCCTATTTTTAAACTTAACAGTTAATTTATAATTGATTTATTGATATTTTTTAAATATTAAAAAATAAAACATACAGGGATATTAAAAAATAAAACATATGGGAGTAAATATGCTTCGTATAATTAAACAAAAAACATGGCTGTCACTTGGTGTCTCTGCTAACTAATAAGTACTGTTGTTTTATTCTATATTTTAGGATAAAAATACTTTTTACCCATGGATAATCACTTGAATACCAAAGATAACAATGCAGATGGCAATGCTACAAAGTCTCTTCAAGCAGGATCTTATAATCAGAAAAAGGCATCTAAGATGCACAAAATAAAATATGATGAGACATTTCTCCAGTTTGGCTTTACTTTCAACAACTGTGATGGTAATGAACAACCTCTTTGTTTAATTTGCAATAATGTTTTGTCTATGGAGAATATGAAACTATCAAAATTAAAAAGGCATTTTGAATCCAAGCATCCTTCATATGTCAATAAACCAAAGAATATTTCAAACGACTGTTAAAAAACTTCAAATAAAAAAACCAAGATTTTGAGAAATTTGTAACTGTTAATGAAAAATATTTACTTGCATCATATGAAGATTCATATCTGATTGCTAAAACTAAAAAGCCATACATCATTGGAGAAGATCTTACATTACTTGCTGCTATTAAAATGGTAGAAATAGTTCACGGAAGTAAATGTGGTGATGAAATTTGGAAAATTCTTTTGTCAAATGACATCTGTCACTTATAGAATTTCTGAAATTAGCAATGACCAATTTGAGCAACTTATTAATAGACTTAAAGAAAGCCAATATTTACAACTCAGTTGGATGAAACAACTGATATTTCAAAAATAGTCTAACTATTAGTATATGTCAGATACCTTTATAAAGAAAACATTGAGGAAGAATTGTTATTTTGTCAATCTTTGCAAGAACATACAAGAGGTAAAGACATATATAATAAAGCAGTCAATTTTTTTAAAACTGAAGGTTTAGAATGGAAAAATTGCTTTGGAGTATGCACAGCTGGTGCAAAAGCAATGACTGGTGAAAATATTGGTTTTAAATCATTTGTTAAAGCTTCTGGTAATAATCATGTAACTCTTACCCACTGCTGATCCATTGAGAGACCCTTGCAACAAAAAAAATAGCAACAAAATTGAATGATGTGTTTCAAGATGCTGTCAAAATTATAAACTTTCTTAAAAATCATACCCTTAACCAACCCATTTATTTTCAAATCTTTGTAAAGACATGGACTCTGAATACAAAAGTTTATTATAACATGCAGAAGATGGATGTTAAGAGGGTGAAGTTTAAGATTATTGTTATTAAAAGAAGAAATTATTGTATTTTTTGATCGAATAAAAATCTGATCTTGCTGCTCTTTTGAAAATGACTTATGGCTATCAAAGCTATGCTATTTGTCTGATATTTTTGAGAAGCTAAATAATCTTAACTTTTCTCTTCAAGGAAAAAATAGCAATATTTTTACCATGAATGATATAAAATTGAAGGTTTTATTAAAAAGACCAACATTTGGAAGAATAGGTTGGAAATGTTTTTGACTATTGACAATTTTATAATTGAAAAAAATAATTGTAAAACCTTTA
Organism: Epiperipatus broadwayi; assembly: GCA_028023455.1. Classification (NCBI taxonomy): domain Eukaryota; kingdom Metazoa; phylum Onychophora; class Udeonychophora; order Euonychophora; family Peripatidae; genus Epiperipatus; species Epiperipatus broadwayi. The sequence goes on from JAQFVV010001445.1 coordinate 42,011, forward strand.
ATTGCAAAAATTATTATAGATCACTTTAAAACCCTAGAAACACAGTTTTGCAAATACTTTGAGATCAAATTTAAATTTCAAAAATTTATCTTGGGACTCAAAGACCATTTTTGATTGACATTAATGAGATTAATCACCTCGCCATATAAAGCCCAAGAAGAATTTGTCTGGGCTATCAAGTGACCTAAACTTAAAACTTGACTTTCCATAAAAATCATTGACTAGGACTGAATTTCCCACGCCATCTGAAATTGCATTAAATGTTCTTCTGCCATTCAGCACCACTTACTTTTGTGAAATGACTTTTTTAGCTGTAATGTATATTAAATCCAAATAACATTAAATGCTGAAAATGTTGAAGATGCTTTACGTCCAGTAGTATTAAATATTTCACCAAGATTTGAATTTGTTATGTAGCAAAAAACAAGCACATCCATCTTATTAAAATGTGATTTTCTTTTCATTAATTGTTGTCATACTTGAAACAAATCCTAAAACTACTTTTTTTCATATGTATATTGTTTACCAAAGAAATAAATTATTTATGGGGAATATTTATTTCTAGATCTATTTGTATTTAATATCTGGGCAGTCATGAAAAAATCTTGATGATAAAAAAGGGACCATGAATGGAAAAATTTCAAGAAGTGCTGATGTATAGTAATAAATAAATAAAATATAAATATTGTTTGCATACACATTTATTTTTTTTTAAGAATCAGCATTAAGCATAAAGTTATAATAATATATCAGTTAATAAATATTAATAAATATTTTAAATGTTATCATCTACTTCACTTATAAAATAAATTAAGGATCAGTCTATTTCTTATATCTATGAAACAATAAATCAATTTCTATTGATCTTTTTATGATTAGCATACATCTGAAAGATTTTTATTTTTGCTAAAATAGGCAGTCCTTCAGGACCAAAAAACTGTCATGTTCCACATTATGCATAACCTATTCTTTAACAACCCACATTTCATTTCTAATTCCATTAATATATATGTAATAATATTATTATTCGATGTCTGTATTTTTAAAGCAATATACATAATTATGTAACTGTATATTTGTAAATACAGAAAATAAATAATTAAAAATTTTATCCACTTAGGAGCGCTTTCGATTATCTCAGTAGTCTGTGTCAACTAAAAGCTTTGAAATGCTAACTTTCCCACAATTCCATGATCTTCTTTTGTCATTCTTTAACAATCCACATTTCATTTCTCGTATTAAATTCCATTAGTATATATGTAATAATATTATTATTCAATGTCTATTTTTAAAGCAATATACGTAATTATATAACTGAATATTTGTATATATTGTAATGGAACGTACTTGCTGCATTCCATTTAAATTGAAGAAAGACAAAATTATCCCGGTTATATATAAATAAATTGTGAATTCAATTAATTTCATAATGACTCTAGCATTAAAAGAAAAATAAGTAATAATATATTACCGTCAAATAAATTACAAAGACGTTACTTATAAAACAAATAGTACATCCTTTATTATATATTATGGTTTAATTTTAGGTAATATCAATGTTTTAAATACAAACCCAAATAATAAACATACATATATACTTGCAATAAGTATATATATTAAATATATAAAGACATATCTAGTGCTTAACAAGTAGATATGAATATAAATACAAATCCATACTTATACTTTTCAGATATTTTTTTTATTATTTTAAATATCTGAAAAGTATAAGTATGGATTTGTATTTATATTCATATCTACTTGTTAAGCATAGATATGTCTTTATATATTTAATATATATACTTATTGCAAGTATATATGTATGTTTATTATTTGGGTTTGTATTTAAAACATTGATATTACCTAAAATTAAACCATAATATATAATAAAGGATGTACTATTTGTTTTATAAGTAACGTCTTTGTAATTTATTTGAAAGAGCGGTAATATATTATTCTTATTTTTCTTTTAATGCTAGAGTCATTATGAAATTAATTGAATTCACAATTTATTTATATATAACCGGGATAATTTTGTCTTTCTTCAATTTAAATGGAATGCAGCAAGTACGTTCCATTACAATATATACAAATATTCAGTTATATAATTACGTATATTGCTTTAAAAATAGACATTGAATAATAATATTATTACATATATACTAATGGAATTTAATACGAGAAATGAAATGTGGATTGTTAAAGAATGACAAAAGAAGATCATGGAATTGTGGGAAAGTTAGCATTTCAAAGCTTTAGTTGACACAGACTACTGAGATAATCGAAAGCGCTCCTAAGTGGATAAAATTTTTAATTATTTATTTTCTGTATTTACAAATATACAGTTACATAATTATGTATATTGCTTTAAAAATACAGACATCGAATAATAATATTATTACATATATATTAATGGAATTAGAAATGAAATGTGGGTTGTTAAAGAATAGGTTATGCATAATGTGGAACATGACAGTTTTTTGGTCTGAAGACTGCCTATTTTAGCAAAAATAAAAATCTTTCAGATGTATGCTAATCATAAAAAGATCAATAGAAATTGATTTATTGTTTCATAGATATAAGAAATAGACTGATCCTTAATTTATTTTATAAGTGAAGTAGATGATAACATTTAAAATATTTATTAATATTTATTAACTGATATATTATTATAACTTTATGCTTAATGCTGATTCTTAAAAAAATAAATGTGTATGCAAGCAATATTTATATTTTATTTATTTATTACTATACATCAGCACTTCTTAAATTTTTTCCATTCATGGTCCCTTTTTATCATCAAGATTTTTTCATGACTGCAGATATTAAATATAAAATAGATCTAGAAATAAATATTCCCATAAATAATTTATTTCTTTGGTAAACAATATACATATGAAAAAAAGTAGTTTTAGGATTTGTTTTAAGTATACAACAATTAATGAAAGAAAATCACATTTTAATAAGATGGATGTGCTTGTTTTTTGCTGCATAACAAATTAAATCTTGGTGAAATATTTGATACTACTGGACATAAAGCATCTTTAACATTTTTCAGCATTGAACGTTATTTGGATTTAATATACATTACAGCTAAAAAAGTCATTTCACAAAAGTAAGTGGTGCTGAATGGCAGAAGAACATTTAATGCAATTTCAGAAATTGTGGGAAATTCAGTCATAGTCAATGATTTTTGTGGAAAGTCAAGTTTTAAGTTTGAGTCACTTGATAGCCCAGCAAATTCTTCTTGGGTTTTATATGGCAGGTGATTAATCTCATTAATGTCAATCAAAAATGGTCTTTGAGTCCAAGATAAATTTTTGAAATTTAAATTTGATATAAAGTATTTGCAAAACTGTGTTTCTAGGGTTTTAAAGTGATCTATAATAATTTTTGCAATTAAAGGTTTACAATTATTTTTTTCAATTATAAAATTGTCAATAGTCAAAAACATTTCCAACCTATTCTTCCAAATGTTGGTCTTTTTAATAAAACCTTCAATTTTATCTTTCATGGTAAAAATATTGCTATTTTTTCCTTGAAGAGAAAAGTTAAGATTATTTAGCTTCTCAAAAATATCAGACAAATAGCATAGCTTTGATAGCCATAAGTCATTTTGAAAAAGAGCAGCAAGATCAGATTTTTATTCGATTAAAAATACAATAATTTCTTCTTTTAATAACAATAATCTTAAACTTCACCCTCTTAACATCCATCTTCTGCATGTTATAATAAACTTTTGTATTCAGAGTCCATGTCTTTACAAAGATTTGAAAATAAATGGTGGTTAAGGGTATGATTTTAAGAAAGTTTATAATTTTGACAGCATCTTGAAACACATCATTCAACTTTGTTGCTATTTTTTTTGTTGCAAGGGTCTCTCAATAGATCAGCAGTGGGTAAGAGTTACATGATTATTACCAGAAGCTTTAACAAATGATTTAAAACCAATATTTTCACCAGTCATTGCTTTTGCACCAGCTGTGCATACTCCAAAGCAATTTTTCCATTCTAAACCTTCAGTTTTAAAAAATTTGACTGCTTTATTATATATATCTTTACCTCTTGTATGTTCTTGCAAAGATTGACAAAATAACAATTCTTCCTCAATGTTTTCTTTATAAAGGTATCTGACATATACTAATAATTGAGCTATTTTTGAAATATCAGTTGTTTCATCCGAGTTGTAAATATTGGGCTTTCTTTAAGTCTATTAATAAGTTGCTCAAATTGGTCATTGCTAATTTCACAAATTCTATAAGTGACAGTGTCATTTGACAAAAGAATTTTCCAAATTTCATCACCACATTTACTTCCGTGAACTATTTCTACCATTTTAATAGCAGCAAGTAATGTAAGATCTTCTCCAATGATGTATGGCTTTTTAGTTTTAGCAATCAGATATGAATCTTCATATGATGCAAGTAAATATTTTTCATTAACAGTTACAAATTTCTCAAAATCTTGGTTTTTTTATTTGAAGTTTTTAACAGTCGTTTGAAATATTCTTTTGGTTTATTGACATATGAAGGATGCTTGGATTCAAAATGCCTTTTTAATTTTGATAGTTTCATATTCTCCATAGACAAAACATTATTGCAAATTAAACAAAGAGGTTGTTCATTACCATCACAGTTGTTGAAAGTAAAGCCAAACTGGAGAAATGTCTCATCATATTTTATTTTTTGCATCTTAGATGCCTTTTTCTGATTATAAGATCCTGCTTGAAGAGACTTTGTAGCATTGCCATCTGCATTGTTATCTTTGGTATTCAAGTGATTATCCATGGGTAAAAAGTATTTTTATCCTAAAATATAAATAAAACAACAGTACTTATTAGTTAGCAGAGACACCAAGTGACAGCCATGTTTTTGTTTAATTATATGAAGCATATTTACTCCCGTATGTTTTATTTGTTTAATATCTCCATATGTTTTATTTTTTAATATTTAAAAAATATCAATAAATCAATTATAAATTAACTGTTAAGTTTAAAAATAAGAATATGTTTTTACTTGTTAATAAATAAATGACAATAAGTTTCAAATAAAAAATAAATTTTTATAATAACTAATAGGATGATAAATTTTGAAGAAAAAAAATGAGAAAAAAAGTATACAAGCATTTTATATATAAAAAAAATAACATCTTTCATAATATTTATTCAAATAAATACTAACCTTAGTCAAGTTAAACAGTAAAATGCAATATTGTATTGTTCTTGTGATGTGGACACTTGTTGAAATTAAACTGAAACAAATAACTTGATCGGAAATGCATTATATAATCACAATGGCACCAACTTCTTCTTGCCACTGCAGCATATATTTTGATCCTGAAATAACTTATAAGCTGAAATTGCAATGTGACACCACTACTATAATGCATTTACTGTTATTTTGCACTACGTAAATATAATTTACAGCACAACTTGGCCATCATTACGATTTTATAATTGCACTGTACAGAAAATGTAATGTATTAAATTAAAGATAATGAAGGGATTGCGACTAATATTTCTTTAAATTCATGTATCTGAATTAAATTTTTATGACCCCATTTGGGGTCATGACCCACAGTTTAAGAAATGTTGCTATACATGATACTTTTTAAAATAAAAATATTAATTCATCCCAAAAGGTTAAATATTTTTATTTCCTTGAAACAGGAAAGATTTTTTTGTCTTTGTGATCAGTGTTGCAATTTTTTTAATTTCTTTCTGTAGTTGAATTAAAAGATTCATTGTTTATAAATTATACAAAAATTCAATACTATTTATTAAAAATAATTGAATCTAAAAAAAATTTGACTGCAAATATTATTACAATATTTAAAAACCATGTTAACATTATTTTTAAATTGTAATAAACAGTAAAATTACCTCAAAATTATATAATTGTTTTTTTACATTCATTGTTAAAATGTAATTATATCTTTATATTATGAATTTAGATCTGTATATATAAATCTAAAAATCAGACTATCATTTCTGGAATATAGCAGAGGGGTTTACAATGAAATAGATTTTTAAACGTGTAAAGCGTATTGATAAATAAATATGTAATTTGCTGTCAAATATTATTTATATATAAGGCACTTAAAATGTTGTAAGGAACTAAATTGTGGAAACTCAAAACAAATAATTTTTTAGACAGGATTTAATTTTCAAAATTTTAAATTCTAGAACTTTTTAAAAAATAAATTTTAGTGACAAATTTAATATAGTTCTGTCATATTATGGCATTTCACATGTGCATATTTTTGATTGTGGTCAGTGAAAAATATAAATAGACTATTAAAAATTCAAACTGTTTGAAATATTAGAATACAGAGAATTAGATCAAATTAAGACAAATAACTAAAATCTAAAAGACAGAATGAAAGAATTCTATCAAAATTATTTTTTTATATTTTAGATCAACATTTATCATTAAGATATAAATATGTCTTTGCATGTATTCATAAATATATTTAGGTGGGTACATCTTTATGGTATTAAGTATAAATATATAAAATAAATGTGCATGGACCTAATTGTAAATTTGTATGTGTGTGTACAAATATATCTACATGTATAATGCTCTTAAAATGATGTAAGAAATTGAATTAAAATTCAAAGCAAATACTCTTTTTTTTAGGATTTAATTTTTAAAATCTGAGACAGACGTTTTTAAAAAGAAATTGTAGTAATGTATTATTCTCTTAATATAACAGCAAAAATAGTTACGGTACTGAATCAATAAAAACATCAACTATGATTATAAAAAACACCTATAAAAAAGAAAACAGTGTACAAATATTTCCACATGAAATTACTATGAGCTATGAAGTGATGTTAATTCTGCAAACAGAAGAATATTTGTTATATTACTTTTTTATATTTTGGTATTGTTTTACAATACTTTTAAAATTTAGAAGTCTTTCAGTAATAACAACAAAAAACTTCTAGCTAGAGGTAATTATACATTATTTCCTAACAACTTTTTTGTTGTTTTTTTTTGTTGATAAAAAAAATAGTTACTATACTTGGCCTTTTTTTTTTAAAAAAAAAAAAAAAGTGAAAAAAGTTGCACATAACAAATTTTTGCATTAAACTATCAAACAGTTTTTGAAACTGAATAGTGGAATTTAAAAAAACAACATCACACACACACACTTTATACTTAACATGTGTATATAATTTGAAACAAAAAACAAACAATTCTTAAACTTTATAAATTCCAAATAGATTCAATCTGTTTTCAGAGGCAAACTCTCCATATAATACTGCCACTCAGTGCAAGCCAGCCAGTAATCAATGGATGGAGAAATGTTTATGCATAAAATCCATATCTAATGTTTATTCATCCAATATCCAGTTAGCTAAAAAAATAAAAGATGGCTACTGGAGGGTTGCATTGGATCCTAACATCTAGGTACAGTGTTCTCTGATCCAAGGTTCTTCATTGATGAATACCACAAGTTAAAAATTAGTCTGGCAATATTGGATGAGTAGGCACTAGATAGGGATTTTATGCACTAACCTTCCTGCATCCATTGATTACTCTGGTTTGCACTGAGTGTTGCTACTGTAGGAAGAGTTTTGCCTTTGTGAAAACAGCTTGTGTAAGCATAAAGAATAGTGATCATATGATGTTTGATGGTTAGACTCAATCTACTGACAATAAATCCTATCACAGTTGATCATCCACTATCTTAACATCAAACATCAAGTGAGTCTATTATACAACCAAAAAGTTTATTTATCACCCTAAGGTAATATGTAATTTGCTTATACTGAATATTTATTATATATGTAAGTAGAAGGATTTGAACCCAGGATTTTTCAGTCTACTCACTCTAGTCTACTTACACTTATTTATTATGCTTTTTTTTATTATCTTAGCCAATATAAAAAAAAATTTATTTTTTTTTAAAAAAGAAAATAGAATTGGGCTATGATATCTTACAAATGAACTAGAATTGAATTCAGCTGAATCCCACCATTCTAGAAATGCACCAGAATTGACTGTTGCCATCCAAAAATGTACTAAAAGCAGGAATTTATCACTACAAAGATAAACCAGAGTAGGAATACATCTCTGCCATCTTTCATATATAGTGGTGCTGAGTTCTGATATTCTAGATGGTTATGGAGTTGAAGTCTTTCATCCTAAATATAAACCAGAACCAGGTAAAGTATCTCATTTATGGGAATTGATCTCTGCTTTTCTAGAACATACCAGTCTAGACCTTTGAGAGCTTGAGCTGAAGTTAAGCACGATTTTATGATTCTCAAGTAATGTTGTCAGCAATAATGAAACTTTTTTTTATTGTAAATATTTTTTATTATTCATTTATAATAAGTCATTTAGCTAAGTTTCGTTTTTTATTTAACTTATTTGATTTCCATATGATGTTATATATACACATTTATTTGTACGAGCGTTTATATACATACATTTAAAATGAATTAAACATTGTATATATATATAAAAAGGAACAACAATTTTTTTTTTTAAAAAATAAAATAATATCTTTTAACTAATTTTTTTAAAAAATTAAAATAATAATAAGTATTTACAATTTACACAAAACGTAAATGTTTCATCATCACATTGGTAGCTAAATATAAGAGAGAAATAAATAAATATGTAGCCATATTTTTTTTTTAAAAATTAATTAATTCTAATTTCAAAAGGGAATTTTATTGATAAAAATACTTAGTATATTACAATAGAAATGAAAAATAAAAACTATATAAAGAACTTGACATAGATGGGAAAAAACATTACATATATGTAAACATACAAAATTGTAATAACTTTATCAGCCATTAAAAGAAAGATTTGAAAAATTATAGTTAGAATGATCACTATAGGGTTTGAGCACTGATGAATAAGTGACCATGTAACTACAAATATATATCTGTAAGAGTAATTTTTTGGTCTCTCTCTTTAATTGTGTCTAGTTTATTTTTAAAGTGTTCATGTGGGTTCTTGTATCACTGTTGTAAAGAAATAAGTATCTTGTGCACATCAGAGCATAAAGTATAAATATGATGATTCTTATTTCTGCAAAGGAAGGTTTTGAAAATGAGTTAATGATCAACTGAATTGTGCTATTATTTTTCCAAAATCTTTTTGTGGATGTATGACCAAGCATCTTGAGACAATTATACTTAAAAAGTAGATGTTTTTGATTTTCTTCCTCCTTGAAACATAATTTGTGTTGCTAAGATTTCTCTTATACTTCAAAAAATATAATGTAGCAAAAACCACATATTTATTTTTAGCAAAAAATGGAAATGTTTTGGCTCAAGAATCCAATACTTAAATCTTTTTATCTGTTGCCTATTATTAATGCCAAGCAATAGAGAGTCATCCTCTTCATTTATGTTTGAATATAAAAGAGCATGAATTTTCCAATACTGCCATTTATCTTGTGGAAATGTTATCTTAATAGTTGCCATTACATTAATTGGTGCTAGAATTGTTTGAAGATGTTTTGTATATGGAGGAGGGTTGTCTGTTGTGTTACCTTAAGTATCTTTTCTAGATGTGGAAATAATCTTATCATAGCTGATATAAAGTTAATAGATTTTTGGATCCTACAAACATAAATTGAGTGTAATCCTTATTCATTTTGAGCACTATAAAATTGTAATTTTCTGAGTGAAATGTATATACCTTTGAGATGATTTTGTAAAGATTATGACAGGTAAGTAGTATGCTATCTTTGGGATGATAAGAATGTTGATAAGAGCCATCTTAGAATAGAGTGAGAGATATGCCTTTGAAAATGATAATACTATGTGTTCTGTTGATTGCAACAACCTATCTTGGATTTGTTTTCACATAGCCATATTGCTCAGATAAAAAGTAAAACCCAAATATGTAGTTGGTAAGCCAAGAAATGTATCTGTATATAATTTATCTGTGTTTATATACCATGGACATGATTTGTCAAGACTAAATTCAAGTTTATGGGAGTTGATAAATTCCTTCAGGGTTTTTATTAGAATTGGAATTTCTTTTTTAGTTGTAAGGAGAACAGTAATATCATCCATGCTTGCTATGTAGGTTATATTATGGCCCAATGTGGGAATATATATACCTGGAAGATGTTTTTCTATGTTCCTAAGTAATTGGTTTATTTAGGTTGTAAATAATAAAGAACTAAGTAATGATCCTTGAGGTATTGATTGATTTGGATTAAATGAAGGAGACATTTTTCGATTTAAAGTAATATGTATTTCCCTGTTTATAAGTAAATTTTAAGTACACATAAAATAGAATTACATATGTTAGTATTTTTTAAAGTTTGTATTAAAATATCAATGGGTACACAGTTAAAACTGTTTTAATGTCAAGCTGTACTGCCATTGGACTGCATTTTTTTACATTTCACACTGTGTAGATTGTCTTAAATAATAATGCTCCTTCTCCTGTTGATGATCCTTTTTTAGTGAATTGTGATGGTGATAGTAGTGGTAATAGATAAAGCCCCATATTGTTTTTTATTATCTTTTCAAGTAATTTTATCCCTAATTGATTAATTGATATTGGTATTATATTTTGCAATGTGTATGATATATTTTTCTTTTCTTTTCAAACCATCATATAATAACTTTGGAATAACAGATGAACAAGCAATATTCTAACCACAAGAATTTTTACAAGATTTGGAAAATATGTATTCGAACACTTAAGTCAATTCACATCAAAATATCTTGCAGACATGGCTAATTTTCTATCAAAAAAAAATTATGAAATTCCCAATTTATATCCAGTAGCAATTGTCCCATTCACACAAAAAAAAATAATTTTATCTTGAAGTTTAAATTATAAAAAAGAAAAAAAAAAAATCTAACAAAACTAAATTAAAATGTATTATTAATTTTAACCCAGTATACAACTATTATCTTATTTTTAATTTTGTTTTTTAAAAAGGCATATATATTAATCCTCAAAATTCTTTATTTATATCAAACATATATTATTTGGGTTTAAAATAAATGCTAATTGATTTTTAATGTTTATTTGCAATCAAACTATAATTTAAACTAATTCCTTGATGGATTCAATCCAAAATATCAAAACATTGATGGTGAAGTAAAAAAAAAGGTTAATAATATAATAGTTAGTTTATCCATTACCCTGCTTATGACTCGAGGTTTGAATCCAAGTGAAATCTTAGAATTTTTTTCAGCTAGATAATAATTTTTAATAAACCTAGGATTTTTTAGCAACCAGCCTAAAGTCATTCCAAAAAATTATATAAAATTATGACTTTTAAAATCTTTCATTGAGTGCAAGTAGGGAGAATTCTATGTTGTTTGGTGGATGTATACTATCCTCATCTATGATTTTCAAGGGTGAAAGTGGTCTAGAATTATCATAAAACTGTGATCACTAAAATATATAGTGAATGGCTTGGTGGAAGAGCTATACAACTATGCAAGAAAGTTGGCCTGAGTTCAAAATATAAGGTGGTTTTGCCTTTTTGGTTATTAGGCTGACAGAATAAAAAGTTAAAAAATGATTATATTGTAGACCAACTCTATTCTTCCTTGAAGATTATTAATAAAAACAGAAAATAGTCTGGGAATGTTGATATAAATCTATTATATTAATACCCTTTGATTAATAAAATTTACATTAAATGGCTCAAAGCATAATAAATAGTACAAACAGTACCAAAATTTTTCCTCCAGTGCCACTTAGTGCAAGCTCTAGTAATTAATTGATACTATATGTATCATAATCTCTATTTACTGCTTTTTTATCCAATATCCCCAGTCTCTTTTCTAGATTATGGCTTTTATCAACAAGAATCCTTGAATTTGAAAGCAGTGCATTTGGACCTTTGTCTAATGCACTCCTTCTTCATCTACCTTTTACCTTTTTGCTGAACTATAAAGCTATCAATTCAAACTGAGAACACCTTTTTAATCCAAACTAATTTGCTTGTATAGTTATACTAAATCTGATACCAGTTCATTATGTATATATTTTGATGTCTTGGATTTTAATAACTATAGTCAGCTTTATTTTTTGACTATGATTGGTATATAACCATTAAAACACTCCATGATCATCTATTCTTTATGCTTACACAAGCTGTTAAGATAGACATAAAAATTTCCTTCCACATTAATGCCACATAGTGCAATCTTACTAATCAATAGATAGATGTTAGAAGGTTGTGGGGAAAAAAAATTGCTACTGTTCTAACAGCATGTGTGAATGTAAAGAAAAAGTGATTATGTAATGTTTTTTTTAATATCAATCCTTTCGAAAGAATAAAGGTGACTATGGTTATTAAAGAAAACAAAGACACTAAAATATGCAGATACTGAACTAGTTTCAGATCTATATGACTATGTAGGCAAATTAGCTTAGATTGACAACACTAATGTATTTTCAGTTTGGGCTGATAGATTCTTAATTAAGCAAAAAAGTAAATGGTGAAAATTGAAGAAGGGATACATTATGATCCATAAGTCTAAAATCATTGTTCCAAGATCCAAGGCTCCTCATTGATGAAAGCCATAGGATAAAAACTAATCTGGGGATATTGCATTGAAAAGCACTGGATAGGAATTATGATGCTCAATATTTTAACATCTACTGATTACAAGATCTTATATACTAGGTGGCATTTTGTGGAGGAAAAGTTGCCACTGTTTAACAGTTTGTGGAAGCATTAAAAAAGATAATAATGTGATGTTTTAATGTAGTAATATGAACTTCTGTTTCCAAAACCAACCATGCATTTATTGAAAAACAGATATTTAATTATTATTAACAGGTGCATAAAGATCTCAAGCCATTCCAGACTGTTCAGATGAATATTTTATTGTATGAAAAATTCATTATTGGTTAAGAAAATGCTCATACTTCCATTATTAAACCATCATTTACAATCACATTTTAAAACTTAAATCACAAAATAAATCACTGTTTTTGTAAAAAAAAAGCATTGTTTAAAAAAAACTTTATAAATTGAAAACATAAACTGTACATGTTATGTGAATGCTACTTAATATGTTTTGATTCAACAAAAATCCTATAGATTTTGCAAATGAAACAATGATAACATTCATAATAAAAATGATAATTCTTTCTGAGAAAATTAGCTATGCATATCGATTTTATGAAATAAATCCAGTTCATTAAATTTAAAAAGGACTCTTTAAATTCTAACAGTTACTAAAGTTTGCAAATGAGAAGCTTTTTTGATTAAAAAAAAAGGAATAAAAGATTACACAAATCCATCACAATATTAGGCTTGATCTAGCATAAAATTCATACATTAAAAACATTTCCCCCAAAGACCCACTTAGTTGACCATTTGATCTAAAATATTCTTTAAAACATCATACAAATTATTAATTAATTATAGCTTACATCTTCTTTAAAGAGCTATTAAATAATTATCTCATTGTCTAATAGTGTAGCAAAAAAGTCAAACTATAAAAAGCTGTTAATTTTTATGTGAAGTGAATTTTAAGTTAATTTACTAATTCTGCTTTCAAAACCACTAACATCACACAATCACTATTTCTTATGCTAGCACATTACTGTTATTAAAACAGGCAAAACTCTCCATACAGTACTGCCACTCAGTGCAAACCAGAGTTATCAATGGATGGCAGAAGGCTTGTGCATAAAATCCCTATCTAGTGCCTACTCATCCAATATCTCCATACTAGTTTCTGACTTGTGGCTTTCATCAGTGAGGAGCTTTGGATCTGAGAGCACTGCACCTAGATCTTAGGATCTAATGCAACCCCTCCAACAGCCACCTTTTATCTCTACTTAATTACAAAACTATGAGAATAAAATTGAAAACACAATGAATATTTTCAATCTAAGCTCAATAGCTTATATAGTCATATGGATCTGAATCCAGTTCAGTACCCATACATTTTGGTGTCTTTGGCTCTTTAACAACCATAGCCACCACTATCCTATTATGCAGGATTGCTGTTAAACCACTAAACATCACATGATCACTATTTCTTATGCTAGCACATTACTATTATTAAAGCAGGAAAAACTCTCCATACAGTAGCACCACTCATGCCAACCAGAGTAATCAACCGATACCAGAAGGATTGTGCATAAAATCTCTATCTAATGCCTACTCATTCAATATCCCCATACTAGTTTTTGGCTTGTGGCCTTCATCAGTAAGGAGCTTTAGATCTGAGAGCACTGTACCTAGATCTTAGGATCTAATGCAACCCTCCAGCAGCCACTTTTTATCTCTATTTAACTACAAAACTATGAGAATAAAATGGAAAACAAATAATGTTTTAATCTAAGCTCAATAGCTTATATAGTCATATGGGTCTGAACAGTTCATTAGATACATTTTGGCATCTTTGGCCCTTTAGCAACCATAGCCACCACTATCTAATTAAGCAGGTTTGGTGTTAAACCACTGCTAGCACATTACTGTTATTAAAACAGGCTAAACTCTCCATACAGTAGTGCCACTCAGTGCCAACCAGAGTAATCAATGGATGAGCTTAGATTGAAAATATTACTGTGTTTTCAATTTTATTCTCATAGTTTGTAGTTAAGGAGAGATAAAACGTGGCTACTGGATGGTTGCATTAGATCCTAAGATCTAGGTGCAGTGCTCTCAGATCCAAAGCTCTTCACTGACAAAGGCTACAAGCCAAAAACTAGTCTGGGGATATTGTATGAGTAGGCACTAGATAGAGATTTTATGCACAAGCTGATGGAGTTTCAGCATTTTTAAATTACAAATTTTTTATATAGGTCACAAGGAAAAATTTTGCATCAAAAAGGTAAATAGCACAAGATTGTGCCTTTACACAATTTGCTCTAGAATTATAAGATCTTATAATGTTTAAACACTATAGTATTGTATTGAGCACAAATATCTCATTCAACTGACCTACAATTCTTTTTTTTTTACATTATTCAAAAAGAAATTGATTTAGAAACCTTTAGCGCTTGAGTCAATCATTTTTGCACTAAGCTACATAAAATAAATTTTACTCTTATTTGTATATATAAATAATAAAGATAAATTATGAATTCAGTTTATAGATATACATATCCCTACTAATAAAATTGTGTTTGTTATTTATAGTCGATAAATTCACAGCATTTCACTAAAACAGATTAGAGTGAGATTTACTCAAGTCTTCAGATAAAAATAGCAAGATACTAATCAATAATTAATAGCTAGAAGTAACTATGTAAAAAATCCCCAGCTTTTCTTAAATTACTCTAGTCCAATTTAGATTTGAAACATGGAATATTGCAGATAAATGAGACCACTTTTATGAAAACTATATTTGATTCGACTGGAATAGAGAAAAATATAAGATATCAATTTAAATTTTTTTTAAAAAAAAAAAAAAACAGCAACAATTTTAAACAAAAATAAAAATCTATTTTCAAATTATTAATTTTGTTTTAATTACAAAATAATTAGATATTAAGTAGTTTAATTATTTAAAAATATTTCTATTATTAACTATCTTCAAATATGTACAAAGAAAGAGTAGAAAAGAAAAAAACTATCTTTTTTCCGGTTAAACTCAAAAGATCCTTTTTGCAAATATAGTGAAAGACTTTTTTCTTCATAAAAACATTAATCCACAAGTTCAAAAGAAACAATTTGTTTCAACAGAAAAATCATCAAAAGATAAAAGGATAACATTTTTATATAGTAACATGAGTAACATATTTACATAAAATGAACACTATATGTTTATATATGCATTCAACTCTATTTAAAAATAACTAAAAAAGAAGGAATTCAGCTGTTTGCTAATTCGCTTGTAACTGAGATTGGTAATGAAGAGGGCAGGCAGGCTTTTAAAAAAACAGATTAATAATTATAAACTTAACATGATATATTTAATTTAATGGCAAACAATTATATTTATAAGCAGGATATATATGGCAGCTGGGGGAAATACTTAAGGGAAAGCTGGAGGCCAGCAATTTTATAGTTTTACAATTAACCGCTCAAACTGATAAAACAATTTCCTAACGTGGCAATATCTGATTATACTTCAACAAAATTATATTGTTTAAATTTTTGAACAACCAATTGCAGATAAAAGTAATTTAGTGTTGTCACCCCCCCCCCCCCAAAGAAGACATACATAATTAATCTTATTGGCATTTATGAACTCATGGATAGTAGCCATTCCAAGTCTAGAAATAAAAAAAGAAAGATAAGAAAATGTTAAAAGTCATTTTGCAATAACTATACAAAATAATCTGAATATATATTTATAAAAGACTTCCTTTTTTTAATTTTAATTCTATCCTCAGTCACATTATTGAGGGAAAGCAATTAACATTGCAATTTTTAAGAATGTTTTTGAGATAATCTTCATGGAGTTTGTCTTTCCTTTAAAAAATCTTATTTAAGTTTATTATAAAATATATTTTTAGGAAATATCTTGTTATTCATTACTTAACATGATTAATCCATGAAAGATATGATGGTATAATATAGAGTTAGCAACATATCCAGAAAGCCAAATAACATATTGATTAGTATTTCAGACATGCACTATATTTTTAAAATCTTGTAATGCATTTTTAAATTAAAATTTTAGTATTGTGTTTATGTTACAATGATAGAATGTTTGTGTCATTGATAGAGCCTTCACTGAATATATACCAAAGATAGTTAATTATACTAAATAAGTTGAATGTATTTTTTCAAGTAGTATTTAAATGCATTTTTAAAATTTTACTCAGTTTATAATTGACCCAGAAAACCTTAATTCTATTATTGCACTATATATATATTGAAGAAGTCAATCTTAGCTTAAGATTGTGCTTCATGTTTCTACCTACTAACCCGTGTTCAAACCCCTATTTCCCATCCCGCTCCTTTTTGTCGTGTATATATTTTTATGTATATGTTTGAGATGCATGCCTAAATTATAAAATTTAATGTTTCAATAACATGTTTTAAAATTATTATTAATTCTTTTTATTAATTATTAGTTTTTTATCAAAGTATTATAGATGCGGCTCAAATATATACATAGGAGCAAAACTTACTAACAAAATATTGATGTTTTAAATATTTATTATATGTCATTTTTAGCTTTTTCTTTTTAAATTGCTTGTTTTTCTATTAAACTATATATTTTTTTTATAAAATCCAATATAGAAGATGCAAGTGTTATTAATTGTCTAAAAATAATTAGGGGTTGGAAGCACTATTGTTTTAATCTGGGGAAGGTATTTTTTTAATTAAAGTTTTACTTAAAATAAATGGGATTAAGTAGATTAAAGATTTACTTGTGTTAAAAACATGTTGTCAAATCTATTTCTAATCTGGAAATAGATTTGAATTTATTTTTGGACGTTATCTTACAATTGCATCTTCAAAAACAACTGATAAAAGAAAAAGTATAAAATGGCTGAATTTTGAATCACAGGAGAGATTAGCCACTACTATTGAGAGAGATTAGCTACTTTTAGAGAGAGGTATTATAAACATATTCTCGTCACTTGAAACTTAAATAATGTAGCCGTAAATCCATCACTTCTCTGCCCAGTTGGGTTGTCATCTTCAGCGGCCATCTCATTCTGCTGCCCAAGAGGAAGTAAAATCCCGACCTAAGAACTTTAATGCTACTAGAAGCTTGCAGTTATTTAAGAACTTTCATTTCAATTGCCATGCATGTGCAATATTTTAAATTGGACTCTTAAAATTGCAAGGTAACTTTTATGCTACTATTTGAGAATGAATCTAGCCTCACTAATCTCAAATTCTATTATCAAGTTTTCTCATGTATTCTTTAATTTTGCCTTTTTGTTTTGTTTTATATATGTAAATTGCTCTTCAATAATTTCTAAAAATTTAATCCTATCTCATATGCTTTAACTTCTTTTTAATTTTGGTGCGGTCATTTATTTATATATATTTATTATTTGATTTATATATCTGCTTACTTATTAATATGTCAATCTAAAACAATCTGACAAATTGAATTTTCTAAAAATCCTTTTTTTTTAAGTAAGCCTTCATGAATCAAGTTTATTAATGTCCTCTTACAATATAACGTATTGTTAATTAATACACTCGCCAGATTGTTTTACGTGCCAACATTTTATTTATTATAAAAATATATTTGTTTAATTCTGGATTTTCTACCCTGTGTAAATCCAGAACTTAAGCTAATTAACACTTTGAAATCTTTTAAAATGTTTTGTTTTTATTCAATTCTGAAAGAGTGACCCATTAATTATTTTCTATAACTGCCAGTCTTCTTATATTTTCCATACTCTTAAAATTTCAAATCTTGTATTTAAATATTTCAGTTATTGTAAAATCAATGAAGGTGAGATTGATTTATTTTAACTAGCAGAAAAAGGGATGGGGGAAAATCTTAATGTTTCTTTTACTAAATCAAATCTTAACATATATTTTATTAATTTGAAATCTAAATCTTAATGTTTCTTTTGCTAAATAAAATCTTCCAAGTATATTTTAGTAAATGAAATCTAAATTTCTCTCTTTATATATTATAATTACATGGCGTATTATAGTATTCAAACAAGGGTCATTTATTTTAACCCTTTCAACGATTATTATTTAATTGGCCGAATGAGTTAAAAATCAAAACTTGTAATTGGCCAACTCACAACTTTAACAAAATCTATTGTTAAAATAGATCACTTTTAATAATATAAATACGTTAGTTTCGTTTGTAAAAAGTATATTACTGAATTGTCAGATTACGAAAGCAAACGAAAGTCTTTTCAAAAATAAAATTTGATTTATAATTTAAAAAATATTCAATTGCGGTGAAATAAAAGTAACCGCTATTCAACCAACCAAAAAAGATTGCGTCAGCAATCTTTTTTTTTTCACTTTAACGTTACGATCAATATGTAGCAATAAATAAATAATTCTTGGTAATATCTTAACTATTTTTCTAAAATAATTTGATTTTTAGTATTATTTTATCAATAATAATTTGTAATTCAATTCAAATATTGTTTAAAATGTTGTAAACATTCGTTTATCATTTTCGTAATAAAAATCAAAACGAACGTAACTTTTTACTTTTTGGCAGCCATTTCCCTTCCTGACAGAAGTTGGACAGCCAATAAGATTCAAGAAAAGTTGGTGAGGAGGCAGTGCTTTGGTTTTGTTTGACATATATGGTCATTTTTATTGATTTTTTACTTGTAAAATAATTCTGAAGAGGGCACCATCTTACAGAACTTTTGATTTTCTTTCGAATGACATATAATATGTATACGTGGGATAAAAAGTAGCCGATTTAGAGTGACGTCAAATCTTCTCGTTTTTTGATGAGTCATGCATTCAAATGGTTAAAGCTGTAAACTTATCTCATGTCATTAGAGACATTTATTTGTGCTGCATTTCTGTCATTTAGCCTATCTTCATATATATCTATATTACGTGCTTCAAGTCTTCGTATAAAAATGCCTCTGGTAGTGACCCGTAAGTTTGACACATGCTATGCATATTCTTTCTTCATATCAAATGCCTCTGGTGGTGACCCATAAGTCTGGCACACACTATGCCCATCCATTTTCTTCGTATAAAAAGGCCACTGGTGGTGATCCCGTAAGTTTGGCACACGCTATGCATATCTCTTTCTTCATATCAAATGCCTCTGGTGGTGACCCATAAGTCTGGCACATGCTATGCCCATCCATTTCTTCATCTAAAAAGGCCACTGCCAGTGATCCCATAAGTTTGGACACGCTATGCCCATCCATTTCGTTTTTCATCCAGCACGACCTTTTCCTCTTAGTTATTTTTAGGCTATTATGTCAGCATCACAAACTTCTTCATATTATTATTATTATTTCTTTTGCTTTATGTCCTAGTTTTAATGCTCTAATATTAAAATTAAGCTTTGCTTAAAAGATATATATAAATGCCAATTACTTCTATTTATTAATTACTAGTTTATTTCAATCATATACAATCTCACCATTGTGATAATTTATATATCTATATTTAAGAGTATCTATATGCCTTGGGGAAAATAAAGCGTTTGTCTTACTATTGTTAAAATAATTTGTCATTAAATATTTTGTCATTTTCAAATAATCAAATGTTTCAAATGTATTTTATTTATTTTCACGACTGTAATGGTGTGAAAATAATTTATTTATATCGGTAGTGAATTTCAGAATGCTCCCCTAAATCATATGTTAGTCACCACGTTTCAGAACCATAACCCAAAGTGTTAATAGCAATTCTATGTAAATTCTTTCTAATAATAGATTGGCATCTTAATATTGAACCCACCAAAGATGTGTGTTTATTTGTAATATATTATTTAGCTAATAAAGTGCATATGAGAAATAATAGCATGAATGACACTATGTAATCATTCTTGCTCATTCACGCACACACTAATGTATATAATTAATTTATAAATGTATAATAATTTGTCAGTATATTAAAATATATTTTATTGTCTAACTTATTTGAGTAGTTTGAATTCCTTCTTTTTCTCCACTTCTAAATGTACAGCCTAGTTGTCATAGTTAATTGTTGTCTCATTGTCTTCTCCGCTCTACTAGTCAGCCAGATTTAAAATTAATTCTCATGTGCCATCACTATTATGTTATTCATTAGGTGTTAGATCTGGGGCTTAAGAGTGGGTTCGAATTCAGGCTGGTCCCTGACCTAAATCTTGGGCTTGACTGGGTTTGAAGTACATTTTGTGAGTTCCAGCTCATGTTAGATGGATAAACAGGTTTTGACTGGCACAATATATATATTCATAGAAATCAGTCAATACTTAGTCAATCCTAATATCAATAACATTCAACAATCTCAATCTGTTGTCAAAGCAACATCCTTTTAACCTCTATTTATGGTCCAATATATTTATATAGACACTAAAGATTGCATGTTCATCACAGAGACTGAAATTATTGATACAAAGATATTTAAATAAACCTCCTTAAATACGTAAATAAATATAACCTGTTCTGAATGCTGCCTAACAAATAGTTAATTATAACATTCAAACTGCAATTATAACTTTCAAATTGCCCTCTAGCAATGTAAAACTTATGCTCAAGGCTAGATAGGTCTATATATATAATGTAGTAATTAGTCCTCACTATGAATTTAAAAAAAAAGATGTATGTGATCTTTAAAAGTAAAAAATAAATAAATCACATTAATCACATATAGTTGCGGTCAAAATTATCACTTTCTAAATAGAGATCTGTTGTGTCTATTTGTTTTATGCATGAAGATGTTTTCATTTTAAACTGTCTAGTTTTTTAAAAAATTTGATGAGATTGAAATCATATATTAATGCTTAAATGAAAAGTTATTTCAAATTTTAAAAAAGAGATGATTGAAATAATATAGACAATTATTTTAATTTTAATATTTGTCAAAGAATATTTGTGTGCTGATATGTATTTAAAAGAATGAGGGAGATATAGGATTTTACATTTGATAAAATTATATAAAAATTAATTATTTAAGTTACATTTTTAATACTTTTTGTTAATATTAAAGTTAATTTTAGAAATAGCTGAATCAAAGACATTTAAAAACAAATGTTCAACGTATATGTGCGAATATGAAAAACAGACAATAGAAAATTTTATCATTGCGTGATTTCTAGGTGATAACCATAGTAATTTTGGATATCATTAATTTAGCAGTAAGGGGATTGCTGACTCTTAATGAAAAAAACCTTGGTACTTGATAAGAAACTTTTGATCCAACTAGATCATCTTCTTTTAATATAGTTTTTAAAAATGACAATAACAGTAAAGTTATTAACCATGATAGTCAGCGACATAAAGATAGTCTGATGGAACTTGTAAAGCTTTCATTCCAGTTGCCTACATTACTGCTGATTCTCTATGGCATAATGTTAAAATAAAACAAAAGCCTAAAATAAAATAAAAGCCTATCTAACAAAAGGAAATCTATCTTTCCTAAGCCTCAGCATTGAAGATATCCAGAGGGAGAATGGATCAATTAATAGTTTATCAACATATACAAGAAATTTTTAAATTTTTAAGTCCACCAAAATTTAACAAGAATGAACTGTCTTTAGTAATCTTTACTTTTTATTTTGATAACAATTATCACCCAGGAAATCTCTAAAATCAGTTGGAAAATGAACTTTGAATTTAGGACTTTAAAAAATAAAGACATTCCATTAATAATACTTTTATTATAAATTGTTATTATGCATTTTCCCCCCTTAGATCCCCTAAAGGACGGTTCTTTTAAAACAACTAAGGTAATATTTTAATATATGTATATTTTTGCTTAATATGTAATACATGTTTGCAAACATCCCAGATATTTTGATGTGAATGATGATGATGATGATGATAATAATAATAATAATAATAATAATAATAATAATAATAATAAATTTATTATCATTATAAATTTTAAATCTTTCCAGGATAAAAGGAATCAAGTTGATATTTAATGAATCATTAGGGATACAAGTGCTAGAAGTCAGACCTTGGTAAATTTAGGTTGTTCCACAAATAATTTGAATGGTGGCTATCATATACTTGGCATTGTCATATGTGGTACTATATATAATTTTTATTTATATAATTATCTTTTTAATTCTGAGTACCCATTCTAGTACCCCTTTTCAGAAGTTTAGATTTTAAAATGAATTTGCATGGAATCAGTAAATCTCACACTTAAAGGGTCTCATATCAGTCTGTTGGCCATCTTGTTACATTTAGAATGATGTATTTATTTTATTCTATGATGAAATTTACATTTTTATTTTTTTCTGAAATGCAATTTTTAATTAATTTTTTTCTATTTTTTTTTAGATTTAGTAATCGTAAAATGTTTTTATGGCTGAAATGGATTCTCTCACCCCTTGTTTTATTGATCTCTGTATTTGTGAG
Source organism: Epiperipatus broadwayi (assembly GCA_028023455.1). Classification (NCBI taxonomy): domain Eukaryota; kingdom Metazoa; phylum Onychophora; class Udeonychophora; order Euonychophora; family Peripatidae; genus Epiperipatus; species Epiperipatus broadwayi. The sequence goes on from JAQFVV010001445.1 coordinate 64,921, forward strand.
CCTTCTCTTTCTAGAAGCTAATTTTAGTTCAGATCTGGAAGCAGAAGTAACTAAAAAAAAAGTTGGAGAAATCATTTTATCTGCAAGAAATCATTTTATCTGCAAGAATGAGCATGAGAACTGCATTTATGTCCTTTTTTATGACAGATTTGGATTCGAATATAGATAATAACATTTATGTGTCACATAGGCCGAGAATCAATTTACCCATCAGTGAGTATTCAATTAGTGTTTTTTATTACTTATAATTTTTATATAATTATATATGTATAGAAGCAATAAATATGCTGTAGAATTTTAGGCAATTTACATTTCAATGACAATAAAAGCATGCACATCCATACTCAAAATCATATATGTACATGATTAGTGCAATAGGCAAGATATATCATGACTTTATTTATATGATCATTCATTTATTGCATGATTACAGTAACATTGTACTCATCTGTTACAATTTTGTAATAATGTCTTGAACACAGACTTTCAAGCACCCTCAGCCATCCACTACCTCATACATCATCTCCCACACACACCCCCACACAAATTATATATATCATCAGTGCTCATAATAAATTTGTTTATTTTGATATTTATTGATTTACTTAGTTTTTATTCATTTTATCTTAGAGAAATTTTTGTTTGATATCTATTTTTTGAGTACACTTTTTTTACTTGAAAATAATATATATTTTAGGTCACCCCCCATTTTTCAATAATATAATAATTAATATAATATGTTACAAGTTACTAAAGTTCTCTTTGCATAATATCTCATAAACTGTTCTTACTATTATTTCCCCCCCCCTCACTAAAACCAAACTCATTTCTAACACTCTGCATGGAAGGACAAACAAACATTTCTAGCAAATGTCCTGCATGGAAGGACAAGACTTAAGTTAGATAGTAAAAATAAAAATCACCAATCACTTCATTTTTACCATTTTTACTATGAAAAATTATTAGTCATATTATATATCTTTTTTCTCCAGCATTTTATGACAGATGTGGTGAAGCTGCCTATGAAATTGTCATTTTAACATTTAACTTTCAAAATTTAGAATTTGTGAACCAATGTAAAAATAAAGATGTTTAAAAGTGTTAAAAATCTCTTCTTTCTTTCTTTTTTTTTTTTTGAGGTAATGACTATTTTATCAGCTTTATTACATTCTTTAATATTTGCTCTTTTTAACAATGTATATATTTTTATATCTACTGTATTCAAACAGAAAATATATTATAAATTATATTTGTTATAATATTTTTTTAAAATTCAAGATGGTGATTAGAAGCTAAGAGTTGTAGAAGAGATGGATAATTCCTATTATTACAAACTTGTATTATTTGAGAGATGTAAGTTCCTCCTATTGTGTAGCTATTTCGTATTTTATGTAAGAGATGATAAAATTAATCTCATATGTTAAATGTGAATGTATATGAGTATCTGTAGCAATATATTTACTTTTGCTATTTTATTGAATAAGCTATTATTTGTGATCCTAAGTTAGTTTGTTTAGAAATGTCCTATATTATATTTTCTATCAGTATATTAGTTCCATGTATTATTAAAAAAAACTTTTACCTGTGGAATTATATATAAAAAATTATATTCTAAATTAGTTGCTTATTTAATTATTATTAAATAATTATAAAATTCTTTTATATAACCCTGTTTAAGTTATTTTTTTCCAGTTTGTAGAAAACAGCACTTAACATAAATAACACCATTTCAATTGGATTTTTAAAATTTTCTTTAATACTTTGAAAGGCTGTAATAATTTCATAAATACATTTGCTATTAATGATAATATGAATTTACTTAAATGTCAATAAAATGTATGTATTTTTTTATTAAATTTGGTTTTCATGTATTTTCTCTATAAGGTTTATACTTATCATTAATTTATGGTAAAATGTATTAGATTCACTATGGAATTTTAATATTTACCTTGAGATATTAAGTATTTTCCTCCTGCTTAGCTATATTAAATTACTATTAGATATTATAACATTGTATTATAAAAAAAAGCATGATGTTTACATCAAAACAAACTTTAGGATTATTTATTAACTTATTTTAAATATATTTCGAGATCAATAAAATGCCTCTTTGATTTTAATGTATAATAATTTAAAATATGCACATATGTAATACAAGTATTAGATATAAATATGTTTTATCTTTTATAAGTTTAGCTAGCCAGAAGTGAGAGATTTATTATTACTTATCTATTATTTATAGTTACAGTTTTGACTTATTCAGTTTGTAGGAAATATTAAATAAGAAAAGTCAACCTCACTTACCATTATCTATAAACATATGGTTTCCTACTCAAATACATAAAATATTTGAAGAACCAGTTTACAGAATTAGTTACCATTACAGTTTTGGCATCCAACATGGGACCAAACTATGTAACATTAATTGTGAGAAGATGACTTCTTGAGTATCTCACAGATTTGGATAGTGAATTATATAACAGCATGGGTGTGCATGATAGTTTGGTCATGATGTCAAATTATTTAATAATGCATTTCTTAAAGAAATATGTCCCGGAAGCACAAACTATACAATAGTAAATGGTTATTGATTGGCATAGAAAACAAAACATAGGCATGGTTATATAAACATACCAGCTTAAACAACAATATATATAATAAATATCTACCATTTCTGATCATTTAATTTCAATGATAAAATGTCATATACACTTATATAGGAGATAATGTCTCTGAATTACATTATTTAAATCAGAGGGCTAGTTTTATAGATCATTATACAAGAGCATGAATATTATATGTATTCTAAGACTGTGATGACAATATTATTTTATGAACTTATTCTGGAGCCAAAGGGTATTTTATTGTGATACAGATTATTATTATATAAAATTATAATACTAACACTTTATATCTCAAGGTATTTTAGATAAAGGCAGGTGATAACATTTAAGTGACCAAATGTGTTGAAGTAGCAAGTATAATCTTATCTTCAAAGAAAATATTAAGCCCAATTAAAAAAGTTAAAATAAATAATTTATTTTAATTAAGGCAAAAATTATTAAACATGCTTAATGAGATATTATTTTATATAGTGCTATGTTTAATTTAAAGTGATTGTGCAACACCTCATGCTCTTATTTCCACACACTTAAGATTTGCTCATACATAAACATTTGGGTCGAAAGAATGGGTGGATTTATTCAATTCTTTCTAAAATACTATATCTTGTGTCTGGAAAAATTGAGTACTCATTTATAATTTATCTTTAAAGCGTATGCACATTGGCTTAATCGCTAATATTACTATTACATAAAAAACATAGCACTATATAAAATAATATCTCATTATATATGTTTAATTTCAACTAAAGAATGACGGTTCGTAAATTGTAAAGATTTCGCAAAGTGTCATTCATTCAAACATAACAAATGTAATTTAAAGTGATCGTGTAACACCTCATGCTCTTATTTCCACACACTTAAGATTTTCCCATACATAAATGCTTGGGTTGAAAGAATGGGTGGATTCATTCCATTCTTTCTACAATACTATATCTCATGTCTGGAAAAATTGAATATTCATTTATAATTTATCTTTAAAGCGCATGTGCATTGGCTTAATCACTAATATTACTATTACATAAAAAACATAATGCTATATAAAATAATATCTCATTAAACATGCTTAAGAAAAATTACATATATATTTTAACCATTTTTTTTATCTAGCCAATCAAGATTTATTTGAGATTTCTAGAAATTAAATTTATGTTTTTCTTTCCCTGGTGAAAATTTTGTAAAAATTTTTTTACAGTTTTATTTCTTTTCTAATATTTTAAATACAAAAAAATCAAAAGATGGTGGCAAAAAATCAAATAGACAATCCATCAAAGCATCTCAAGCTCCACCAATGATGGATAACTATTATATATTTTGCAATTTCAAAGCTTGCATGTTTACTTCAAGAAAATATTATGATAGTCTAAAAACTTGATTTTTTGAAAAGTTTATGATTATATTTGTATTATAATTGTGTAACAATTATTAAAAATCAAAAATAAATGTTATTATATACTTATTTTTTTACAGAAATGTTTTATTTTTAAATATAAAATAATATTTTTTTCTTAATATTGTTACTATAGAGAAACACAGCTGTCTAGAAATGAGGTGACTCACAAGATTGTTATAATATTTTGTGATATCATAAAAATTACAAAAAAAAAATTTAAACTTTTAAAGCATAAATTTATAGATTTAGTAGTTATTAAAAATAATTTGTCAAACAAAGAAGATTTTGTTCATTTTGCAAATTGAATCAGCTCTACCTGAAATTTGATGATGTGGCAGCATTTTGTTTTGATTATAATTTAATTTTCAAAATAATTCCAAAAATTAAATGTGATTTTTTTAAAAACTTAGTTAATTTCTAAACAAAAATATCTACTGAATGAGATTAAATTTATTATATTCTGATAAATAGTAATGGTTTAATATCAAAATGAAAGTTGAAAGCTTAAACCTAGTGGGAACAAAGAAATCTGTCAGAATGTTAGCAGAAAAATAAGAGAGTTAATAATGAGGATTCTCCCTTTTAATTATAACATCAAGATATTCATGTATAAAGATACAATGACTTATAAAGTTATTACAGATACTAAAATACTTTGGATTTAATAAAAGTAGATATACACCATTATCATCAATTATATTAATAATTTATACACTAATCAGTTTTTATAAATATGTTTCCATATGATTGATCAAATCAA